>CAUYQG010143174.1:0-10885 GCA_963574415.1 Tarsius wallacei | reverse complement strand
CTTGTCTCACCAAGTCATGTAAATGATTTACCCATAGTCACACAGCTAGTGGCCATCCAAGCCAAAACTGAAATAAAATCTCCACATGTCTAGGTCAAACCTGGCCTCAGAGTCCAAGCACATTTGACTACTACTGAATTTAGGAGTGAAATTGAATGGAAAACTTTAAAAGTGTCTTTTCTTACCTGACATGGTCAGAGAAGAGGAAACATCAATTATAGAGATAAGGGATGAGGAGATGGTACTAGAAGTTGTGTGAGTAGCTGAAGCCAAAGTGTGCATGTGGCCAGGAGGAAAGCCACTGGTCATACTGGTCACTGGTCACTTGCGATGATTCAAATGTTTTTACAGACAACTCCATGGTAGCCCCAAGATTCTACCAGGTGGGGGTAGGTTTGATGGGGGAATGATGTCACTAAGAAGGCAGTTGAAAGGTCAGAGATAGCCAATAGGGAGGTCAGATTCCCAACAATCTGATAGGACTGGTTGGAAGGAGTAGGCAGGAACATTATAGCAGCACTCAGGCAGCTGAGCTCTGGGGAGTTAAAAATCTTGCAGTATAGTCATGATAGTCCCACTTTCCTCCAGGCTGTTATGTTAGGGAGATCATCCCAATGTTTCTTATAGGTGTTCATTAACATAACAAATTATTTTATATGTTTGTAGTATTGTTTATATCATATAAATTTATACATATATGTTATGTATCCAGTTAATAACTGAGGAAGAAGGAAAGGGCCATCTAGGTTGAGCAATTACACTTACCCTGAAACCATGTCAGTGGATCTGATGAGTGAATTTACTGCCACTTTTAAAGACCAAAGGAAGGAATTAAGGAGCTCTTTTTGTAACTTGAAGAACATGGTGAATTTCATTGAGTGCACCTCATAGGATATGATTTGTGGTCCTAATTTTTTAAATTACTTTTTGAATCCCAAGTCTTTTGCAGGACCAGGCTGAGCCCATTTGAACTCGATCTCTCTTCTGCTCTCCTTTCTTAGCCCTGATTTTAGGCATTGTTTCTGAGCCTGGCCTTGATCTTGCATTCTTCCATTAATGTGTATTACTTTCTTTGAACTTCCAGAGCAACAGGTTTCTTTCCAAAGCCCTTGAACATCTTTTTCATGTTTAAGAAAGATGTACTCTGCTGACTGAAAGCAAACACTGGAGTGGTGGAACACAGCTGCCTGCAAACCTTGCCTCTTCTGGCCTTTGATCACAATTCTTTCACCCATAATTTTCCACCTCTGGCTCCCTGGATCATGCAGACCCCTTACCATCCTGCTTTTTTATACTTGAGAGACACAGGGTACTTTCTCTCTTCTCCCAAATGAGAGCACAGTGTGGCAATTATGGCAGCTGTCCCCTCTTTGCAAACAGTCACTATAAAATCTTGGGTGGCTCAAACAAGATATTGCATGAATAGTGACTAATACAGTGCCTGGAACATAGGAAGACCTAAAGAAATAAAACAACTATCACTAGCATTAGTATCATTATACGGAATTATTGGTGAAGTAATATGACAGACTTTGAAGGCAAAGTTAGTGGTATCCCATCTTATTTCTAGAAATGTCTTTGAAGGAAATATGACATATGTACAAAACTTTTGTATAAGGCTGCTCATATAACCTTGTTTTTAAAGGCAAAAATGTGTTAATGGCCTAAATATCTACTGACAGATGACTGGTGCTATAGTATAGGCAGATCCAAGCCCAACTGCCCGGAGTGAGATTACAGACTCCCGGACCTCTCAAATCCTGTTCTGATCAACATTGGCTCCAGGTCTGAAGGGAAGTAATCCCAAATCCTTCATAATTCTGCTTTTGACCCCACAGGTGCGGGAGCTCTTCTTCGGGTTTGGGAGCTCCTTATCACAGGAAGGAGCTCTACATTAGGCACAGCACGTCTTTGTTAGGTGCAAGAGTCCTACTTCCTGTGTGGGAGCCCTTCATCAGGTGTTGAGGCTTCTCATCAGGCAGAAGAGCTCTTCATGAGGTACTGAAGCTCGCCATCATAGCAGGATCTCTTGATCATGTGGGTGATCTCTTCATCAGATGCTAGAATTTTCCTCAGTTTCAGAAGCTCCACTTAGGCTCCAGGACTCTACGTATGGTGAGCCAGTCCCCCCATCCCCAGGTGCAGGGTCTCTCCTTGAGGTGCAGGAGTTCTTCAGATACAGAGCTCTCCCTGAGGTTTAGGGTTCCTCAGGCTCAGTACTCTTATTAATGTCCAGGGGGTCTTCCTCAGGTGCTGGAATCTTTGTCAGGTGTAGGGGCTTTCCCAGAGGTGTCGGGCTGTGTCTCAGGTTTACAGCTCTTCCCTGGGTTTAGTTAATTCCCTTGGTTGCAATGCTCTTCTCCAAGAGCAGGAGCTCTTCATAAGGTGCTATGCCAGAGTCTTGCTCCCGCCAGGTCTGGGGTTTCCTGAAGGAGAGATGGAGTAGGCGAAAGAATGCACTTTGGATACCTGTTTGCTGCACAGAATGCCAATTTAATGTTAACACAGAGCTTTTATACCATTCATAAAGCGGCAAGACAAAGAAAATTCCTTCACGTACATTATTTCTCAGAGGTTACCACCATCTAGTGGTCTTAGAAGCAATGAACAAGCGAAGAACCATATCTACTTTCAGTCAGTCTTTTTCATAAAGCCAAAAATTATAGCTTTAGTCCAAAGTCCCGAATTACAGTCCTTGAAATGTCTAAGAAAGTTTCCAAGTGCACATTTCTCCATGTGTCAGGAGTTTTTTTTCTGGGGCTTCTATGACCTTCAAAGCTTCGTAATCGCCTTTCTTGTCCAGGTGTCTTCATTACTTTTCTCTTACCCTGCAGTGTTTATTTTTAAAGAAAACTCAAAAGAAGCTTTTAGTGATGTTTCCCAGGCCCCAAAGTTTGATTTCTGTATTTAGTTAATTTATCATAAAGTATCCCATTAGTATATTATGAATTCAGTGAAAGCCTATTTTATATGTGTTAACTTAAAATTTTAACTATTAAGCAAAAACCTTAACGATTAATCTTCATCCTAAATCTGTGAAAACAGTGTTATAAATCACCTGCATAACTCCTAGATAAGTGTTAGAACTTATAATTAATTCATAATGAACTTACTATAAACTTGTGCTTCTAAAAAACCTTATGTGTAAATACTGAACTACATAATTCTAAATGAAATAAGGAGTGAATATACTTATATCATTTTTTACTCAAGCAATATCAGTAACTTATAACCAAGTGAAAGAAAGCATTCTTGATGTGCTTGAGAGGTTAACCATTGCATATATTAGAAAAGGCCAAACGGTATGGTGGCAAATGGAAAAATGAACCATGACCTCCTTGATAGCTGTGAGTACTTTGCATAGACATGCTGTTTTCTTCTTCCACGACTGCACAGAATTCTTCAGCCACATCAAACAGCAAAGGCAGAAGACAGAAGGGCCTCAGCTTCCCGGACTCGCCCTGTGGCCCAGGGTCTTTGGCCCACCAGGACCCTGTCAATCAGGTGGGCCTCCAAGGCTGGCTCCCAACAGTGCTGCATTTTTTTCTCAGGGGCAGGGGCTTTTTCTCAGGTGTATGTTTCTTTCTTGGAATTTGCATTCTTATTCAGGTGTGTGATCTGTCAAGTACATGATCTCTTCATCAGGAGCTGGACTCTCCTTCGGGAGCAGGGAGTCTCCCCCATGTGCAGAGTTCTCCCTTACATGCATTGGCTTTCAAGTTGGGGATGCTCCCTCAGTGAAAAGGCTTTCCCCCAGATGCAGGGCATCTTCCAGGTGCAGGGCTCTCTCCTTAAGGTGCAGGAGATCTCCCTCAAGTGCAGGAGCTTTACAACAGGTGCAGGTGTCTCCCTTGGATGCAGGGCTCTATCTCAGGTGCAGGACTCTCCTTTGGGGGTAAGGGTTTTCCCTGCAATGAGGAGCTCTTGCTCAGGTGCTGGTGCTCTTCATAAGGTGCATGGCTCTTCCTCAGATGGAGAGAGACTCAGTTCATGTGCAGGGGCACTTTTCTGTTGCTGGACTCTCCCCCAGGTTCAGGGGATCTCCACTGTAATGAGGGGCTCTGCTAAGGGGCAGAGGCTTTCCCAGGTTCAGGAGTTCTTCATCAGGCACCAGAAGTTTCCCCAGGCACAAGAGCTATTCATCAGAAACATTGCTCCCCTTCATGCACAGGGCTGCTTCTCAGGTGCAAGGGCCTCCCTTAAACAGAGGTGTTATCCTCAGCTGTAGGAGCAACTTATCACATTCGGTAGCCTTTCTTAAGTGCAGGACTCTCCCTCAGGTGCAGGGTTCTCTCTCATACGCTGGGTTCTACCTCAGGTACAATGGCTATCCATTACGTTTAGCACTCTTCCTCAGGTCATGGTTCTCTTTCAGTTGCAGGAGGTCTTTCTTAAGTGCAGCGACACTTCCTCAAATCTATGGACTCTCCCTTAAGTGCAAGCCTCTTTCTTTAGTGTGGGGCTCTCAGGCAGGTGCTGGGGCTCTTACCTAGGTGCAGAATTGTCCCTCCGGGGCACGGACCTCCTTCAGGTGCAGACTCTCCCTCATGTTCAGAATTCTTCCTAAGAAGAACTCCTCAGGTGGTGGCAGTCTCATTCTTATGCTGGGGCATTTCTACAGGTGCAGGGCTCTACCCCATGTGAAGGACTTTTGCAGCTCAGGGACTCTTCATGAGGAATAGGGTTCTTACCCTTAGGCTCTCCCTAAGGTACAGGGTTCTTTATGAGAGCCTGGGCTCTACTTCAGGTGCCAGACTGTCCCTTATTTGCAGGACTCTTTTTTGTTGCAGTCTCTTCATCAGGGTCCGGGCTCTGAGTCAGGTGCAGGTTCTCTCCTTCAGGTGCAAGGTTTTTCCTCAGGTTCAGTGTCTCCCTTAGGTGTAGGACCACACCCTTATGTACATTACCTCTCCCTCAGGTGTTGGAGCTCTTACTCAGGTTTAGCATTCTTACTCAGGTTCTGGGCTCTCCCTCATGTGCAGGGGCTCTCTCTTAAGTTCAGGTTCCCCCTCAAGTGCAGGACACTTACTCAGGTGTGGAACTTTTCCTCAGGTTTAGGGCCCTCAGGTGTAGGGGCTCTCTCTCAGGTTCAGGTCTCTCCCTTAAAGTTCAGGGGTCTTTTAACAAGAGTGGGGACTCTTTCTTAGGTGCAGGGGCTCCTCTTCAAGTGAAGAAGCTTTCCCTCAAGTTTAGTCTCTTACTCTCGTGCTCTTCCTGTTGTGCAGAGGTTCTTAATCCAGTGCAGGGCCCTTTCTCAGTTGCAGGGGTCTCTCTTAGGTACAGGGAGCCATCATCAAGTGTAGAGACTCTAGGTTGCAGGAATTTTCCCTCAGCTGCAAGGGTCTGTCTTCAGTGCAGAGACTCTGTCAGGTATGGGAGATCTCCTTCAGTTGCCAGAGATCACCCTCAGATGCATGGATTCTTCATCAGCTACTGGGCTCTTCCTCAAGTTCTGGAGTTCTTCCTCAGATACCCAACTTCCCTCAAGTGCAGGGGCTCTTTGCATGTGCTGGTCTATTCCTCAGGTGTGGGATCCACCCTCAGTTGTAGGGGAACTTTTTCTAAGGTACAAGACTCTCCCTCAGGTACAGATGTATACTCAGCTGCAGGGATCTTTCATGTGCAGTCTCTTCTTCTGGTTCAGTGGTCCTTCCTCAGATGTGGGAACTTCTTCTTATGTGCAGGAAAACTCTTTGATGTGTAAATGCTCTCCCTTTGACACAGGGGCTCTTAGTGACTCTTCCTCAATTGCAGGGCCTCTCCCTAACATGCAATGCTCATTCTTTAGTGCAGGGACTGTTTCATCAGGTGCAGGTCTATCCCTCATGTGCAGGAGACATCCCTCAGGTACAGGGGCTTTTCTTCAGTTGCTGGGCTCTTCTGCAGGTTCAGAGGCTGTCCGTCAGTGTGGTGGGACTCTCATTCATGTGCAGGAGAACTTTTTAGGTGCAGCAGTCTTGATGAAGTTCTGGTTTCCCCCTCAGTTACAGGGCTATATCTCAGGTGCATGGCTCTTTCTTGGATGTATGTTTCTTCTCCGGTGCAGGGGTCTCGTCAGGTGCTGAACATTTGTAAGGTGCGGGACACTTCAGCAGGTTCTAGGTTGCTCCTTGGGTGCATGGGCACTCCCTCAGTTATATGGGATCTCCCCAGGGTGCAGGAATTCTACCTCAGACTCCTCAGTTGCAAGAGATTTTCCTCATGTGAAGTGGCTCTCCCTCAGGTGCAGGACTCTTCCTTAAGTTGCAGGATTGTTTTTCAGTTGCTGGCCTTTCACTAGGGGGCAGCAGCTTTTCATCAGAGACTCAGATATCTCTCTGGTACAGGTACTGTACATTATGTGTGGTGCAGGGCTCCTCCTCATGTTCAGGGATGTTTTATAGGGGCAACGGATCTTCATCAGGTGTCGGTTTCTCAAGTACACGGTTCTCCCAGTTTGCAGGGGCATTCTGTAAGCTGCTGGGGATCTTCCTCAGTGACTGGGCTCTCCATTCTGGTTTAAGGGTTATTCCTCAGATGCCAAAACTTCCCTCAGGTGCTGAGCTCTCTCCCGGGACACTCGGGAGCAGTATCTTCTCCTCTGGAGTTAGGTCTCTACCTCATATGCAGGGGCTCTGCTTCAGGTGCAGGAATTTCTCGGGTACTTCTCAGGTACAAAGGCTCTCCTTCTGGTGCTATGGGCTCCTCATCAGTTCTTGGCTTTCTCTCAGGTGCAGGGTTGTTCATCACATGCTGATCTCTTCCTCACATGCAGGGCTCTCACTCAGATTCTGAGCTCTCACTCATCTGCTGGACTCTTCCTCAGGTTCATGGGCTCTTCATCAGGATCTAGACTCTTTCTCAGGTGTAGAACTCTTCTTCAGTCGTGGGGCTCTTCATCAAGTGAAGGGCTCTTCGTCAGTTGAAGGACTCTCCTTGGGTGCAGGTGTTCTCTCTCAGTAGTAGGTCTCTCCTTCAGGTGCATGAATTATTTATATAATACAGGGTTCTCCATGTGATGCATGGAGACCCTCTCAGGTGGATGGATTCTCCCTCATGTGCAGGAACATTTCTTCAGGTACATGGTATTTCAGTTTAAGGGGCTCTCCCAGTGCAGGGGTTCTACATCAGTGCTGGATTGTTTCTCAGGTGCAGGAGCTCTTTCTCATGGTTAGTGCTTTTCCTCATGTGCAGGAACCTTTTCTCATGTGCCAAAGCACTTTTTCAGGTGTACAGCTCTCCCCTAGATGCAAGGGCTCATCATTAGGTTATGGGCTATTTCTTAGTTGCAAGGCTGTTTGTCAGTGCAGAGTTCTTTCCTGGGTGTATAGCTCATTGTCATGTGCAGGATTCTCTCTCAAGTGAAGGGGTTCTCCTACAGGTGAAGGAGTTCTCCATCATTGGATGAGCTGTCTCTCTTGTGTCTTGAGCATTTCCTCTTTGCAGGGTTGTCCCATTGGTTGACAGTCCCCCACCCCCCACTCTGCCATTTCAGCTTCTCTTCCCAGGGGTAGGGGTCTTCTGGGTACAGGGGCTCTTTAAACCATGCAGAACTCTTTGAAAGAACTTTGTATTGGGTGCTGAGATCTTCCTAGAGCATAGTCCCTTTCACCATTGAGAGGGATCTTCCTGAGCTTCCGGTATTCCCCTTAGGGTCTGTGCTTTTTTTCAGGTACAGGAGAATGTTCTTATGTCTAGATGCTTTTCATCAGATGTGGGGCTTTTTGCCTGGTTCAGGTGCTCTTTCTTAGCTGTAGGGCTCTCCCTCAGGTATTAGGCTCTCCTTATGGTACTACTGCTATTCTTTTTCAGTGGCTGGACTCTGACAAATGATGGAGCTCTCACAGGGGCAGGGGTGTCTCTCATTTGTAGGGCTTTCCATATTCTATTGTGCCTTGTCTTCAGGGGATGTCCTTTCTCTCAGGTCCTTGAGCTCTCCTACAGCTGCAGGAGCTTTTTATCAGATACCGAACTCTTCCTTGGGATCAGGGACTCTCTCAGGTGCAGGACACTCCCTTATTTGCAGGGATCACCATTAGGGACAGGGACTCTTCATCAGGTACTGGGCTCATCCTCAGGTGCAAGGCTTTTCCTGAGGCCCAGGACTTTTACTCAGGTGCATGAATTTTTCAGGTGTTAAGCCTCTTTGACTGGTTGCAGTGTCTCTTCTTCTGGTGATGGAGCTTCTCGGTTGCAGGAAATATCCTTCAGGTTCCGGGGCTCTCTCTTCACCAGATGCCAAAGCTCTTCCTCATGAGCAGGAGTTCTTCCTAAGGTGGAGGGATCTCCCATAGGTGCAGGGTTGCTTATTAACTGCAGACACTCTTCATAAGGTGTAGGGACTCAACCTCAGTTGCAGGGAATCTCCTCGGGGCAAAGACTTTTCCTCAATTGAAAGTCTGTTTTTTCTCACCCAGGTGCAGTTTCTTCATCAGCTGCTGGGCTCTTCATAATGTCTAGTGCTTTTCCTCACGTGCACAGCAGGGGCTCTTCCTCAGGTGCTGGTGTCTCTGTTGTAGAACTGTTCCTCAGGTACAGCCCTTTTTCTCAGATGCAGGGCACTTCCTTAACTTCAGAGGCTCTTCAGGTATCCCTCAGGTGCAAGGGCTGTACCTTAGGTAAGGGGGATCTCCCTGAGGTGCAGGAGCTCTCCCCAAGTCAGCGCCATTGCTCTTGTGCTTTAGATGTCTCTCTTGTGCAGTAGCTCTTCACTGCATGCTGGGCTTTTAACCTAGATGCAGGCCTTCTTCCAGATGAGGGGTCTCTTCTCAAGATGCAGGAGCCCTGCCTCCATCATGGGGACTCTATTTCAGGTGAAGGAGCTCTTTCTTAAATTTAGTGCACTTACTGTGGTACATGAGCTCTTTCATATGTGCAAGAGTTCTTCATCAGGTGCAGCGGCTTTTTCTCAGGTGCAGGGCTCTTCCTCAGGTTCAGGAACTTCTTCTCAGAAGCTGAGTCTCTCCCTTATGGAAAGTGGCTCTACTTCAGGTGCAGGAACTGTGCATCAGGTGCATGGGCTCTTCTTCAGGTGTTGGGCTCCTCCTCAGGTTGCGTGGCTCTATCTTTGGTGCAAGGATCTGCCTCAGGTGCAGGGACTCTTTATAAGGTTAGTGTTCTCTCTCAGATTCATGGTGGCTTCCTCTAGGGGTGTGACTCTCCTTCATGTGCAGGGCACTTCTTTAGCTGCAGGGACCTTCTCCAGTTGCAGGGGCTCTTCATCAGGTACTGGAGTCTCTCTCAGGTGTGGAGGCTATTGTACTGCTGCAAGGATCTCCCTCAGGTTCAGCATCTTTATTGAGGTTCAGGTCTCTTCCTCAGGTGCAGTGCTCTTCCCTAGATGCTGTGATCTATTTCAGGGGCAGGAGTTCTCCAGGAGTTCATCTACAGGTATAGGGCTCTTAGGTGGAAGGGCCCTTCTTGATGTGCTGGACTTTCTAATCATCTGCATGGCTTATTCCTGATGATGAGCCTCGCCTTAAGGTGCAGGAGACCCATCTACAGTGCAGGAAATCTTTTTCAGGTGCAGGAAGTCTTTCTCCTTTTTAGCTCTCTTATTCATGTTTAAGAGTTCTTCCTCATGTATTGGAGCCCTTCATCAGAAGCAGGAGCCTCTGGTCAGGTGCAGGGCTCTTTCTCAATGCAGGACTCTTCCTCAGGCCCAAGACCTTCTCCTTGGGAGCTGGCTGTCTCCCATATGTGCAGTGACTCTCCTTCATGTGCAGAAATTGTACTTAGATTCAAGAGCTCTACATCAGTTGCTAGCTTCTTGCTCAGGTTCAGAGGCTCTCCCTCAGTTGCAGGGACTCTTAATAAGGTGACTGTTCTCCCTCAGATTCAGGGATGCTCCCTCACATGGTGGGTTTTATTTTTTTTTCTTTTTTTGAGTTGGAGTCTCACTCTGTCTCCCAGCCACTGGAGCCTCAACCTGCTGGGCTCCGGTGATCCTTCCGCCTCAGATTTCCAAGTAGCTGGAACTACAGGCGTGCACTACCACGCCCGGCTAATTTTTTGATTTATTGTAGAGATGAGGTCTTGCTTGTCCAGGCGGGTCTCGAACCCGCGGGTTCAGGCAATCCACTCACCTCAGCCTCCCAAAGGCGCGGGATTACAGGCTTAGCCACCGAGCCCGGCTGGGTTTTTTTCATGTGTGGGGGTAGGTCTTCAGGAATAGGGCTCTTTCTCAGCTGCAGGAGTGTTCTCCAGGTGCTGGAATCTCTCTCTAGTTCTTGCTACTTGGAAGGCTGAGGATTGCCAGAGTCCAGCAGGTCAATTTGGGGTGACTGAGCGTGCCACTGCATTCCAGCATTCCAACCTGGGCAACAGAATGAGACTCCAACTCAAAAAAAAAAAAAAGATGAGCAAGATTCTCAAGGAGAGCCTAGTTGAGCTCCAAGCTCAAGACACCAAAATAGCCTATGTGGAGTCATACTAGGGAGGGGGATGCCGTGAAAGCAGAAATAAGCTGTATACTAAACACAAATTGTTCCTATTGTTAAAATTTTGCTGTGACCCCCTTGGGGAATTAAAATGAGAAATACAATTTGGAAAGTAAATTCTTAGGAAGAAAACAATGTGAGGTGAGCTCATTCAGATAAAGGGAAATGGAACAAAGGTTTTGAAACGGTTTAAGTTTGTGTATAGTGAATGCACATCAATTATGTTTCTTATCAGTCAGAGTCGGAATTATCTGTTGAAGAATATGTCCCTTGAGAGGAAGTCTACCATAAAACTGGTAACATGAAAATTAGTCTATGGTTTGGAGCTCCACCAATGGTCTTTTTGAAGACTGGTATCCTCTGTTGCCAAGAAAAATGACTAGTTTGAAATGAGTTCTTCTGCATGTTTAGAAAGAAAAGTCTTTAAAGTAAGGGTATCTTTTTCCTTTCAGCAAGTTGGAGTTCCT
>CAUYQG010143173.1:0-10482 GCA_963574415.1 Tarsius wallacei | reverse complement strand
CGCCCGGCTGATTTTTTGATTTATTGTAGAGATGAGGTCTCGCTTGCCCAGGCGGGTCTCGAACCCGCAGGCTCAGGCAATCCACTCACCTCAGCCTCCCAAAGGCGCGGGATTACAGGCTGAGCCACCGAGCCTGGCTAGAAAGGTTTTTCAAATGAAAAGCAAGACTCAGTCAGCTTTTTAAATGAAGGTGTGTATTGGCTGATTTACATGTCCCCAGGGACTGCTGTCTATAGAACATAAAGGCTGGCATCCTGCTTCTGTTGAATCAATTGTACTTAATTTCCTGTGGGTTTCTTTTTTTTTCTTCTTTTGCACTTTAGAGTTGTATTATTTTCACATCAAGCTAAACTCACATACCTTTTCTTAATCGCCTTGCCAGCCAAATGATAAATGCCAACCCAGAGAATGCCGTAACCACTACTGCCACTGGAATAAAGAGGGGGTTATAGTCACCCTCCTTGATCATCGAGAAACTTCTGTTCAGTTCTGAAAGAGAAATCAGTAAGGCACACAGCATGAGATCACAAATATTTTTTCCTTCGTCCTTGTCATGATATTAGACTTCTCCCCCCATATGTCTCTCAATAATAGCCCATTTAATGCCTTTTGACAGATGAGGAATCTGGTATGGAAGGCCCGTGATAAGTCCATAGCAGAAACAAAGACGGGGCCAGTCTCACTTCCCAACACCTACAGAATCTCAGTCCCTTGATCTGTGATTCATGCAATTCTTGGGAATGTATCTAAAAATCTTGGCAAGAATGGTCGTTATTGCATTTAGCTACATGGCCTTGTTCAATGGATGGAACTCTGAAGCACAGAGAAGAGCTAAAAAGCCTAATGCAACTTCAGAAAAAATAAAAGCCAGTGATCTGTGCTGAATGACTTGTCGGCCAAAGGAATCTATTAATGCTTTTACTTTAAAGTACTTGTGCAAAAATAAGTGCTTGCTGTGTAAATGCCAAGGAACTGCACTATCTTTCAAATGATGTAGTTCTACCACTTCCCTCCATTTCCTTCACAAATAAGTAAAAAGACATATCTATATGTTCTCTTCTAAGTGTAAATTAAGGTCATTTTGGGGCCTTTATTGACGAAATACTGATATGAAAAACTCTGTCTTCAGTTACCACCATTTGAAGGAAGCCACTTTTACCAATAGGCACACTTTGTATCCCTAAATCTTCCTGTTACTTTGATGAATTCTTTCAAGGTACTTCCATCCCTGCACCCAAATATATAATGGAGAGGAAGCTCAAGTTCTTAGAGGCTCCAAATAGAGAGCATCTGTTGGCTTGATGAAGATGAAAAGGAAATGGGCACTAGCTAGACCTTCAAAAGAAATGGCCCTCATCAGCCTGGTAGACAATCCTCCCCGAGAGGCCTCCTTGTCTCCTCTCTGCTCCCCTGCTCTACTCCCTAACCCTGGACACACAGAGATCAGCTTCTCTGGCAGCTTCTACAGACCCTACCATTTAAAGACTCTTGTTATCCATGTAGATGATGCCAGGGGCAGACATAGGTAGCTATTCTTTCACATGCTCAGTTAACATGCATTTGTTTTAGCATCTACTACCAGGCGCTGTATCAGTCAGGTGGAGGGTATACATGGAGAGACTTGGGAGGCCTCAGCTTAGTGATAACAGAGAAATATCCACTACTTTGGGAATTAGGCAGTCATTGGTAACTTTTGTTGAGGCATTTCAATGTTCTAACAGAGAAGTCAGATTGTAGTGGAATAGAAGAATGACCAAGAAATAAAATAGTAGACCATGGGTTTCAATTTTAAGGGTTAAGATGGAAAGAGTTGAGAACGTAAAAAAGAAAGGACTGTTATTAAAGGCAAGAGCAGCCAAAGAGTTTACAGTAAGTTAAAGCAAATAATTTTATTTTTAGGTCACATATATTTAACAAAACAAAACTTAAATGTTAAGTACAGTTTCCCCACCATCTGCTCATCCATCAGCTCCATCTTTAAATCTTCAGTTTTTCAGGGCAAACTTACTCACTTTGACATATTGGACTAGGATTTGACCAGATTCCAGATGATTCACAAATAGTTTTCTCCTCTCCAATTAACACAGTTCCTTCAGGGCAGTTGAAGGTGCACACAGAGGTAAAGCTGAAGGCGGCCAGGGGGTGACTACAGTCCATGGTTCCCAGATCGGGTGCTGATAGAGGTTCACACTGAATCACTTTAGTGAAAAAGAGAAAAACAAAACAGGATTTCTGAGTAAAGACCCTTCCTCGATCAAAGATTTTTTTAATCAAAGCTTCCTTACTCAACTGTGGAACTAACCACATAAATCTAGAAATTTCTGATTTTGAGAAATTACTTCTGATAATGCTTCTAAGCTTTGTTTTTGTGAGAATGATGACAGATGGTGAGTCAGGGATAAAGCTAAGGAGAGCTCTAAAAGCCTGAGGAGGGAGAGATGGCTGTTCCAGGCTGTTGGCCCAGTTGTGGTGACCCTCCACATCTGCTGGAAGTGCAGAGCCACATGGCCTCTGACTCAAGGGCTCTTACAGAAAATGCTCAGTGGAAGATTCCCACCTTTTCACCTGTTCTAAAGTCTACGCAAGTGGCTCTGAAAAACATCTCAATTCTCTGAAGCAAGACAAACTTCTGTAAAATTCAGTAAGTGGGTTGATTTAGCTCTATGATTTCAACAAAATTTTGGTGGTTCTTTTGAGAGTTAAACTGCTCAAACTAGTGAGTCAGGAGCATACATGTAGAATATGTAGCCAAAACGTTACAAATTCAGATGCTGCCAGTTTTCTCCCAAATGGAGATAACCTTGGCAGTTTAAAAAAACAAATAAAAACCTATCTGCCATATTTCAAATTTTAAAAAACTAAGAGATTGTGTTTTTATTTTTCACAATAGTTGTTATTGTCAGGAGAGTTCATGAGGGAATGAAAGTAAAAGATGAATGATTTTTAAGAATAAGCCAAATAAAACAATCAAGAAAGACTTCTACCCCTAGGAAGGAAATTGGTTGGTGTTAAGTAGGACACCACATAAAACAGGTGTTATTGAGAGGGGAGGAACTTAAATCTAACTGAGGTTCAGCAACACTGATTATTTATGCAAAGGCAATGAGAAAAATAAAAAATATAGTATACCTATGCTGTATTGTAAATTATGTCACACACTGTGAGATAGCTCAGAGATATGTGGTTTTTATTTTTTGTTAGGGAGTTTTCCTTTTCAGTTTTAGTAAGAATAACTCTTTTGACAAACATCACAATATAATCTAAGTTAGGTTAAATTATGTTCCCAAAGAGAACACGAACTTAGCAAGACTGCACTGAATTTTCTGACCCGAAACCCAAGGCTGTCATGACAAAGCCCCCAGTCTGACATTGCCCCCAGGTTGGTTCTAGAGATCACCAGTTTCCAAATGGTCCACAAGTGGTTTCTTCAATCCCAATTAAGTTTGTTCCTTCAGAGCAGTTGAAGGCACACTGTGAGCTGAAGCTGAAGTCATGCAAAGGGTGAGTACAGGCCATGGTACCCAGCTCAGGGGCCCCCAAAGGCTCACACTGAATCACTTCAATAAGGAAAGAAAGAGTATTGGGAAGTGTTAAGAGGATCTGATGCCTGAATTTGAACCCTAGCTCTACCACCTGATAATCATGTGCCTTTAAGCAAGGTTGCTTAAATCCTCCAGCTTGAGTTTCTTCATCTATAAATGAGGAATTGTATTATCTTTATATAGTTGCGGGAACTAAATGCATGCCAATTAATGTAAGTCAAGGGCTTAGAACAGAGCCTGGCTCATAAGAAATCCTAATTCAGCAATAGCTAGTCTTCATATTATTATCTGTGGCACAATCTGGAGAGAGAATTTTAAAATCCAGATAGGTTTAAATGGGAATAACCAGCTCATCTGAGAAACAACTACCACAACAGAGCTCCTGCGTTCACCAGAGTATTGGGAGCAGGAAGTTCAGAGAGAGTGGGACTCCACAATAAGTCTTCTTTGCCAGGGAAGAAGATAAGGTTCAGGAAGCATTTTGACCTCAATTCTGTCTTCATCTTCTCTAGATAAGTTTTAGAACTTTAGCTTTTCTGATTTTGACAACCCTCTCCTGACTGGATTTAATTAAGGCTAGATTAAATTAAGACTAGATTAAATTAAGACTTGCAAATAATTACCTCTTATGCCCTACCATGCCATTTGGGCCATCATTGCTACCTCACTCTTGAAATCTTGATGAAGAATAGACTCAAGGAATTAGAAGAATTTTTGTATTTTTCATATAGAAGTCCAAATTAAATTTTAAAATGTTATGAGATGAGATTAGAGAGAAAGACAGGAGATAAGACAAAATGTTCTTATGTTATTTCATTGATTTAATGAGTATCTATTATATATCAAGCATGACTGTAGAGCTTGACAACTTAGATTTCACCCTGTAGGACAAATGATAGGTAGAAAATAAAGGGTGGATAGTCATATATGTGTGATTTTTAAATTGTTTTTAATTGATCAGCCTGCCTCTGGTATGAATAATATACTTGAGGTGAGCTAATTTAAAGTTGTAGAACCTATCTAGGAGACTATTGCAATAATCTAGGAGAAAGATAAGACGGCAATGGTAGTAGAGTTGACAGGTAGAAGAGAAGTTAGAAAAGTGATGTTATAAACATCAGTAGAATGTTGTAAATATTGGAGGAAGTAAGAAAGTCTCATGCCAGAGTGTCCAGGTAAATAATGGCTCCACATACTAGATCAGGAATACAAAAAGGAAAGCTGGCTGGGGACAACTGAGTTTATAGTTTTTTGAACATCCCAAAGGATATCCTTAGAGCATATTTGAAGTTCAGGGCCAGAGACAGATTTGTCAGTTCCCAAAAGTCAGTAAGTTTGACCAAAGGGGACATGTAGAATAAAGTCAGAAGAGCAACAAACAAAGAACAAAAGCTGAGAAGTAATAACAGTTTATGGTCTTGGATAAATGCCCACGAAGCATCACAGGAGAAATGATCACAGGTAGAAAGAGAACAGAAAAGAGTGATATGACAAAAACCAAGACAAAAAAAAAAAAGAAAAAAGAATAAAGTGTTGAAAATGGAGTGAAATAGGCATAGCAATAATATAAGAATTTTAAAAATGAAGTTCAGGAATGGGGTGAAGGTAAAGTATCAGGGAGGAGTCATGGCTCAGAGATTGAGTGAAATGAGTTAACCTACTTTAGTTAACTTTCATTGGTTGACATTTAAATTAATTTTGACTTTAATTCTTTATTCTTTACAATTAATGCTTTTTAAAAACAATTAAATTGCCAATTCAGTTTAGGCTCACAAGCAAGTTCCTGATGGATTCTAGGCATTTTGTGAATCCCACAGATGCAAGGATAAATAGGACACTTACTCATTTCAAGAAGATTTCAGTACTCAGAAAGATGGACAAGTAAACACAGAACTTCAACAAAGGTGGGAGAAATGAGAAAGAAATATGTGGAGCTATCAAAACATAGAATAGGGACACTTAGCTGTCTGGCAGTCCAAAGAAAACTTCTTGGAAGAAATGATCTTGAACTATGTCTTAAAGATGAACAGGTGTTTCAAGAGTTTCAATGTATGCCACTAAGTTTCATAGGTGCTATATAATATTAGTATTGATGATTTCATTCTAAAAGCAAATAAATGTCTATGGTTATATGCTTAGTTTATTCTATAAATACAACTTTAGCATATAATTTTAATGCAAAAATGCTATAAATGTGCAAGTAAACCTTTTGTGTTTGTTAAAATAGACTCAGATAAAAAGTCATGTATGTCTAAAGAAATGAGTATGAGCACCAAATGTAACCACATTAAAATATTTTTTCAACTTCCTTGAAGCTTCTTGCCAGCCCCTGTCATGCAGTGGTCAGGCAAAGTGAGAGAGAAGGCCATGAGTAAAGTCAGTAAGATACAAGGCATGTATGTTAAGTGTGGAGACCAAAGTATTCTGTTGTTACTAGAAGGAAAAAGCAAACTACCTCCTGGGTAACTCACTCTCCTAATGATAAATGGTATAGTTTCTTTCAGATTTTAGAGCTCTAGCTAATCTAAGAGGCTCATTTGATTGTGAGCTTTATGAAATCAGGAAACTACCATGCTTATTTCTTGTTGTCACCCCTACAGCTTGCATCTCAACTCCTTCTTAAGATGTGTGAAGAAGTGAATTGAAACCTCACACTGACTTATGAAATCTTTACGGAAAGTTAACAATATTGTGAAAGCAGAGATTTCTGATCAAAACTTCCCATTTCTCAGAATGGCTAGTATCTTTTGGTTCCAACCAACTTTTATAATAAGTACAAAGATTCCTGTGACTTTGCATAGGAAGAAATAAAGAAAGGAAAGAGACATACCAAACTGGCACTGGGGCCCATAGTACCCCACATCACAGTTGCAGGTGTGATTATTGATGGTTTCCACGCATTCTCCATGACCACTGCATGATAGGGGCTGGCAAGAAGCTTCAAGGAAGTTGAAAAAAATATTTTAATGTGGTTACATTTAGTGCTCATACTCATTTCTTTAGACATACATAACTTTTTGTCTGAGTCTATTTTAACAAACACAAAAGGTTTACTTGCTCATTTATAGCATTTTTGCATTAAAATTATATGCTAAAGGTTTATTTATAGAATAAAACTAAGCACATAACCATAGACATTTATTTGCTTTTAGAATGAAATCATCAATACTAATATTATATAGCATCTATGAAACTTAGTGGCATACATTGAAACTCTTGAAATTGCTTGTTTCTAGTGTGATGAACAGGTTAAATGATGAACTGGCCTCTTTAATTTCTGCAGGCAAATAATGCTTGGCAATCTGTTTATAGAAAGTACTAAGTTTAAAAATCCCAAATTGCTAAAATAGTAGAGTACAATTTATGAGACCAAATTAACTGTTTCACTGTTAAGATATGACTTGGAAAAAATCCTGAGTATTTTAGAATTGTACAAGATTTTACAGAAACTTTCATACACCACAGCTAGTGCAATGTTTTATTATATAAAATTCCATAAGATTAGCAAGAAGGAACCTCGTAGCACCAAGCTCTCTACAACAAAGGAATGGGATGTGAGCCTATGCTCCCTCCTGGGCCAACTCTAGGTTCCTACTCCCCTGCCTATTATCAAGGGCACTGATTATTTGGTTCTTCCTCCTTACTTCCCACATATACTTATCATCTTGTGATAACTTGATTTAATGGTGTAGTTTTGGGTCCTAAGGACCAGCCTTACACACCACGAATGTTCAGAGTGACATGATCCAAGCTTACACAGAGGACTGTGAGTATTTTCTCATGAGCTACCAACTATTCTCATACTCCAGCATTTCCAAGGGTTACTCTGATTATTCTCTTAACTCTGGTCCTTCCTGAGTCTGAGGTAGCACAGAAACTGGTCGCTCCCTACCTGTGTAACAGAGGGCCGTCTTTTGTTTGTGACAGGCGTCATCATTCCACTTTCCTGTGTCTCTGGCCCTCTTGATATAGATCTCCACACAGTCTTCCTTGCTCTTCTTGTTGTTGGGCTCCCCATCTCCCCAGTTCTCTGCTTCTTCAGTGAGAGACTTGTTGGTCCCCACCCAGGTCCATATTCCTCCTATCTTCCGGATCCCTATCCAGTAGTAAGAACGACTGAAAGGCAATGTCTTCTCTAGGTACTCAATTTCCCCCTTGTTCTGTATGGCGACTAAATCTGTGTAATTTTCTTGGCAGAACTTTCTAGCCTTTGCCCAGTTCATAGGTTTTTCAGAAAAATGGTAAGTCCAGGAGTTGGTTCCATGTTGTGCCAGGAAATCTGAAAGACATCAGCGTGACCTTTCATGATCACAGGATGTTACAGCTAAAAAGAACCTAGCACTGCTACCGGCACCTGCCATGTAGAGATGACAAAACAGAGCCCAAGACTGTGACCATCTCAGGATCACAGGATAGTTGCTAGTGGGAGGATTCCGTGAGTCCAGGAATTCAAGGATGTAGTGTGCTATGATTTCACCTGTGAATAGCCACTGCATACCAGCCTAGGTAACACAGCAAAACCCCGTCTCTTAAAAAAAATACAGACCCAATTCTTACAGTTTCCTAAGGATTCTGAACAAGGAATGGCAGATGCAAAGAGAACATAATTAATTTTGATAAAATAAATCATAATTGAGCAAAGAACTAGGAAACAGTTGTGATTGGTGGGTAAAGAACATCATAAAGTAAACATTTTGAACAGACTTGTGATGAATTCCACTAGAATGTAAGTTATAAGAGGAAAGAAACTGTTGTATCTGCTCCTGTATTCTCAGCACCTAGAATAGGGTTTACACATTGTAGGGACTTAGAAAATACTTGTTGAATGAAAAATGCTAGGCTCCCATGTGGCACAAGGCAGAGAGGGCATAAGGAACAAGCAAGGGGCAGATTAAGTATGTTTGCGTGGCCAGAGCTGAAAATCCAAGCTAGAGAATTGGAAGACATTAGTGTCCTTAGGGAATGTGAAAGCAAGTTCAAAGCCATTGCTGAAGAGTATACAAGAATCAGAATAAAACTTGTCACATCTATGGGAGAAGGACCAAAAGGTATAAAGCCACAGCCCTTAACGAGTTCACACTATAGTTGAAGAAATAACATTGATGTTTTCTGAACTATTTATTAAAAAAAAGAAAATTGAGTAATAAGTATTTGGTACAGGTTGTAAGTACCTTGTCAGAGATTTTTAAATTAACTTTATCCCTTTATAATTAAAGGATTTTGTGGGATTGTCAGGATTTGAACCCTGCAGCAAGGGGTGTGGCCGGTTTAAAATAGGACTCAGAGGTTTCTGGGGAAGAAATAGAGGAAGGAGGAAGAAAAATGTTCATAGTAAGGGTAAAATAATAGTTACATGTCTAACAACTTTCCTTTTGACTATGTACACCCAGTGGAAATTTAAGAAAAATGAGCATAAGTAAAAAAAAGACTTAGCAATATATAAATATCATAATATACCACAACAGAGCATTGTCCAGACCCACAACTTGAAGATGTTCCATGAGTCCCTCTGAGACCTCTGACATTTCCATGGAAATATCTGCGAATAAAATATAAAATTATATTTGGATTTATACTCTTAAGCTACAAGTTCACAGTTCCCTAAGGTAGCACCTACAACTTTCTTTTACTTTTTGAGTTGGAGTCTTACTCTGTCGCTCAGGCTGGAGTGCAGTGATACACTCACAGCCATCCCAGCGTCGACCTGCTGGACTCGGGTGGTCCTTCCGCCTCATCTTTACAAGTAGCTGGACCTACAGGTGCCTGCTACCACGCCCAGCTAATTTTTTATTTATTGTAGAGACGAGGTCTCGCCAAGTTACCCAGGGTGGTCTTGAACCCACGGGTTCAGGCAGTCCACTTGCCTTGGCCTCCCAAAGTGCTGGGATTATAGACTGAACCACCAAGCCCAGCCACAACTTTCTTAACATTCAAAATAAAACACGCTACCCTGGAAAGAGACTGGAAAAAAACAAGAATAACAAAATAAAACACATTTCTACTAACTGAGGTAATAGATGCATGAGTGAGAGAGTAACTCCAAATTTACATAAAAACTGATTCATAGTTGTGTTTTGCTTCATTTTATTTTCATGCTTTAATCTCAAATTGTAATCGTTACTGCTCTGATGTTTTTTCTCCACATTTAGTAATTTTTGTACCTGCTTTTCTTCTGAGCTGTTAGGTCAGACTATCTAATATTTGGTATGTACATTTCAAAAAGTATTCTTGGTGCTTGATGAACTATTGATGTTTAGATTTAATGTTATAACCTCACACTTGGTTATAATGGATCAATGCCTCAAATACGTAAGAGAATTAGACAAATAGCCAAATAGACCCCAGGAGAGAAAAACAACTCATTTTCTTAAATAAAAGGAAATGCGTTTTTGAGTAACTAAAATGAAATTACAGACGTTTCTGCACATCTTAAAATCACATCTTCTGAAGTGTATTACTCGGGTAGACACAGTGATTCGTTGCAAAAGTGCTGATTTCCATAGCTCCTCATCAAGAGGCAAAGTCAAGGAGAGGAAAGATTCTAGGATTACTCTTTTTAAGACACTGAGGACATTTTTGGTTTATGTCTTTTTTTAAACCAAAAGTGAAACGCGTCGCTTCTTACCCCTGGCCCCCTGCCTCTACAACCCAAGAGCTTCTATCTGAATGTTGGGAAGTCTTTTAAGCTGAAAGGCTCACCATGGCTTCGCTGGGTCCTCCTCTAGATCTGCAGCCCTGCAGCCTCTTGACTCAGCACAGGGGCTCGGGTTCTTGCCCAAGGGGAGCCAGCTGTGCTCAGGGAGCCTGCAGCAAGTGTCACCAGAAAGACTTACTTTCTTTCATTTCTCCAACCCAGTTTTGCATCCTCCTCCTCCCCTTTCCCCGCCCCTTCCTCCTCCTCTTCTCTCTCCCCTTATTGTTCTTCTTCTTCCTCCTTCTC
>CAUYQG010143165.1:0-14175 GCA_963574415.1 Tarsius wallacei | reverse complement strand
ATCCGTATTTCTTTAGAGTAGGTTTGTGGAGTTGTATTTCCCTGTTTGGGTCACATTTACATGTTTCTTTGTCTGCTTTGCTGAAATTTGGGCATTTGAATTGTTCACAACAGCAAGAACATGGAACCAACTGTGCTGCCCGTCAAAAGAAGACTGGATAAGAGAATGTGGTACATATACACAATGGAATACTATGCAGCCACAAAGAAGAACAAAATCATGAACTTTGCAGCAACCTGGATGGAATTAGAGTTTATAATACTGAATGATCTCTCACAGAAACAAAGAGCTGATTATCACATATTCTCACTCATAAGTGGACCTTGAACAACTACCATATTACTATAAGAAAAGGATTGAAAGTGGTGGGAAACTGTGGGGAGGGGGCAGGGAGCTGGGGATATGGAATTGACAGTAGTTGATATCTGCCTGGGGAAGAGGGGTCACACCTCATCGAAAATGGTACCCACATGGTGAAAATTTGTATACCTAGCCCTGAGTCATACCCCACAATTTTAAATAAAAATTAAAAGAGAAAAAAAAAAGAAAATAAAGGTATACTATCCTAAATACAGAGACCAATACATAGTCATTATCAAATATTTTGTAGTATATATAATTGTATTGCTATACTTTTATACAACTGACAGTGCCGTAGGGTTGTTTACACAAGTGTCACCAAAAACATGTAAGTGATGTGCAGCACTACCGCATTATTAGGGCTATGATATCACTAGACATTAGGCTTTTTAAGCTCCATTATAGTCTTTGGGATCCACCATCATATGTTTAATGAGTCCCTAGTCCCTGGACCATGAACCAGTCCATGGCCTGTTAGGAACCAGGCCGCAGAGCAGGAGATTAGCGGCGGGGAGCCAGTGAAGCTTCATCAGTCTTTATAGCCACTCCCCATGCTTCCATTACCTTCTGAGCTTTTGCGCCCTGTCAGATCAGCACTGAAAAGTCTGCTTTATTTCCAACATGATATCTTTGTGAAGCAGGGTTTTCTGCAGTAACGGCAACGAAAATGAGATTATAGAGTAGACCGGACATAAGCAACACACTTCGGGTGTCACTGTCTCCCATTATCCCAGTTGGGACCCTCTAGTTATAGGAAAACAATCTCAGAGCTCCCATTAATTCTATCTTATGGAAAGTTGTGTAAGTATTTCATTATTTATTACAATGTAACAATAATAGAAATAAAGTCCACAATATATGTAACATGCTTGAATCATACCAAAACTATTGCTCTCCCACCCCATGGCCATGGAAAATTTATATTCCACGAAACTGGTCCCTGATGCCAAAGAGGTTGGAGACTGCAGATATATATGGTTTGTCCTTGACCAAAATGTTGTTATTTGACACAGATTGGTGTGTGTGTGTGTGTGTGTGTGTGTGTGTGTGTATGTGTGTGTATCCTGTTTCTATTTATTTGGAGAATATGACTAATGCAGGCAGTTAAAGCTTACCTTTATATGATTTGTGTGTGTGTGTGTGTGCGCGCTTTATTTTATTTTTTTTTATAGTCAGCGTCTCTCTGTGACTCAGGCTAGAGTACGGTGGTGATCACAATTCACTGCAACCTTGAATTTCTGGACTCAAGTAATCCTCCTGCCTTAGCCTCCTGAGTAACTGGGACCACAGGCATGTGCCACCACACTTGATTATGCTTTCCTAAGAAAATTTTGGCAATCAAATTTGTCAGATAATGATGAAATCTTAGCATCCTTTTGAAGTTAAATAAAAGTACATCAGTGTATCTTTTCTTTTCTTTTCTTTTATGAGTTGGGGTCTCACTCCATTGCCCAGGCTAGAGTGCAGTGGCACACTCACAGCCACCCTAGTGTTGACCGACTGGGCTCAAGAAATCCTTTTGCCTCAGTCTTCCAAGTAGCCAGAACTACAGGCACATGCTACCACGTCTGGCTAATTTTTGATTTATTGTAGAGACGAGGTGCCACCAAGTTGCCTGGACTTGTCTCAAACCTGCAGGCTCAGGCAATCCACTCGCTTCGGCCTCCCAGAATGCCGGGATTACAGGCTGAGCCTGGCCAAAAGTAGATCCTTTTAATGCATGTATACTGATAATTTAATATTGGGTTGTCTTAATTTTCTGAAAGTTTCTTTGAAAATGATACTTTCTCATGCTGCATTAGCATAATGGGTGTTTTATTTCACAATTCTGCTTTAAGTAGCCACAGCTTAAAATTTATGTTCTATTACATCCTTATGTGTGGATTAATACACAACAAAATAAAATAACTGCTGCAGACAATTTATCAGTCATGGCTACAGGTAAGTAGTCATTCTTTTCTATTGTAAGGGTACCATAATTCATTTGGTGACCCATAGTTATTCACTTTGCTAAAATACATATCCAGTTTTTCAATTGTTTTTGGCTTCCTTCTGCTCAGCTATTTCCAAACTTTTGTTTTTTGTTGCAAAACAAAACAAAACAGAAAAGACCTGTATTGTTTTTTTAAACTTGGAGGTTCACCAGAATAACAAGCAAGAAAGCTAGCATAATGAAATAACAAATAATTGAGACAATAAAATTTGTCATTAGCATTCAAACCAAGAACCAAATACAAGTGCAGTACATACATCAGTCACTTCTATAGTTTGTATGAATTCTTATTTTGCAATACACCATGAAAGTTGTTTCACTACTAAATTTTATCTAATTTAGCCAAACATATTTTCTACTGCAAGTCAACAAGGAAACTAAAGGGTAAGATATCTTGACTGGGAAAATGATTTCCACAAATATACTTACGTATGCAATCACATACACAAACACACTAATACACATGCACATTCATCCACAAACACACTAATACACAAGCACATTCATCCACTTCCTAATCCCCTTGATTCAACTGCAGTGATTTATTTTAGTATCACGTAAAAATACAGACTATTTGAAAAAAAAATACATCAACGGTGTCATGTTTCTTTTTAATACTTGCAGGAATTTTTAAACAAATCCTTATTATATTTGTTCTCATAGTATCATGCCATTTAAAGTGCCTAATTTTTATGCTATTATACTTCACATTTATTTTTGCAATCATATTTGATTTTCTGCCTCACTTCATCCTATAAGCCCCATTTAAGCCTGGTCTATTTCTGGTTTTGGTCTCCATAAAATCCCCATCATCTAATGAGCTGTCCAGCAGCCAACCTCAATAAGTATTTGTTGAATGAATAATGGAATGTGTGACTCTAATGACATGGTTTAGTAAAAACCAATGGTCTTAAAAAGACATAGATATACTATTCATACAAGAAATTAGAACATTTACAAATATCAAACAAAATGCAATTCATGATTTTATTATCTTCCTGTCAAACTTTGTGGATAATGAGTTCATGCAGTGAATGGAAGATTGGCCAAGATATCCTTTAAAATTGCTCCCAAAATAAAATTCTGTCCTAACAAAATACATATTTTAAAAAGATCTGGGAAAACTGACTGACCATGTGCAGAAGAATAAAACAGGATCCCTACCTATCACCAAACACAGAAATCAACTCCAAATGGATCAAAGCCCTATACATAAAACCTCAAATGTTAAGAATCTTAGGAAACACAAGAGACATCCTTATGGAAATTGGAATAGGCAACCAATTCCTGATCAAAACCCTAAAAGTTCATGCCATAAGACATAAGATTGACAAGTGGAATTTTATCAAACTGAAAAGTTTCTGCAAAGGAAAAGAAACCATCAAGAGAATGGGGAGATAGCTCACAGAATGGGAAAAAATAATTTCCAACTGCATCTCTGACAAAAGCCTAACATCCAGAATCTAAAAGAAACTCAAATGTGTCAAAAAGAAAAAAAAAAAAAGCCATATCAAAAAGTGGGCAAAAGACATGAATAGACACTTCTCAAAAGAAGACATATGAGCAGCCAACAGACACACAAAAAAATGCTCAGACTCACTAATCATCAGAGAAATGCAAATCAAAACCACACTGAGATACCACCTAACTCCAGTAAAGTGGCTATCATTAATAAAAAACAAACAAGCAAACAAAAACAGATGCTGGCAAGGATGTGTAGAAAAGGAGACATTTCTACACTGTTGGTGGGGATGCAAACTAGTTCAACCTCTAAGGAAAACAGTGTGGCCATTCCTAAAAGAACTTGAAGTTGATATTCCATATGATCCAGCAATTCCCCTTCTGGTAATATACCCACAGGAACTTAAATCACTCTACAAAAAAGATACCTGCACATGCATATTTATTGTAGCAATATTCACAATAGCAAATACATGGAATCAACCATGCTGCCCTTCGAAACTGAACTGGATAAAAAAAAATATGTTACATATACACAATGGAATAATACACACTCATAAAGAAGAACAAAATTATGAACTTTGCAGCAACTTGGTTGGATTTAGAGACTATCATACTCAGTGATCTATCACAGGAAAAAAGAACTGAGTACCGCATGTTCTCATTCGTAAGCAGACCCTAAACATTTACCATAATATAATAGGAAAGGAATTGACAGTAGTGGGACACTGCCAGGGTGTAAAGAGGGGGCGCATAACATCAATAAGGATACCTGATCTCAAACTAGGTAAAATGAGATCAAAAAGAGACTCAAACTTTACCTGTACCACTTGTATATCTAATTCTGATTTGTACCCTACGTCTTTAAGATAAAAATTTTTAAAAAAGAATGACTGTATCAAAATGATGAAGATGAATTATAATAGCTTACATCACCTATATATTTTAAGTATTGATAAAGATATTTTTGTGCTTTTGCATAAATCAAATATTTTTATTTTAAACAATTTGGAAACATTGCAGAACCCGTAAGTGTGTTTGCTTATCTTTGACTTTAATGTCAACACTTGAGTCCAATTCTCCATGGTATAAGAAAGAGAAATATTTAAGGGCACTGAACATGATGTGAGTTTTGTAAAACAGAGAATATTTCTGAAAGATCAAAATATAACTCATTATAGGGTATAACTAATTTAATATGTTAGTTAGTTCATTAAGTTAGAACAATGTTTAATTTGTTATTGTCCTTTTGATAAATTGATACAAATATGAATTCTGAGAAATGGCGATTAAGACCATAAAACTTGACACATAAATATTAAATTTCTGAATCTGCTGCTCATGTGGTACCCTGTTATTGCTCTAGTTATTTATCTATAAAACAAACATAATAATAGAATCAACCTACTAGGTTAGTGCACTAATTAAATAATATTATAAGAAAATGTATGTAAATGTGTAATTAAAATTATTTAATGGATTTTAGTTTTAATGAAAATATAATTCTTATCTTTATAGTTAGAAAACATCCAATGAGGGGCTGGGTATGGTGGTGCATGCCTGTAATCCCAACATTTTGGGTGGTCAAGTTGAGATGATTACTTGATCGCAGGAGTTCAAGACCAGCCTGAGCAATACAACAAGACCCTGTCTCTAAAATAAATGTTTTAAAGAATTTAAATAATAAGTAAGTGCAAAAAACATCAAGTGAAATACCAAAACTGAACTCTCTTAGTCAATTAAGGGACTTTCTCTTATCCTGATTCAGGACTTACACATATGCATGTTTTCTCATAAGGAGATGAAAGAAGTGGTTGACTTCATCATTTCCCTGCTCCATATTCTTCGCATATTAACTGAATTTTTTACCTCCTCAAGTAGGGGTAGATTTACTTGCTTTATACAGTTATGATCTTCCACTGGTTCCCTGTGGTTACAGCAAATGCAAAATTGCTGGCTATTTTCTCCCAAGACACATCTGTAAGATCCTCAGAGACTCTCTGTTCTCTCCAAGTGAACTCATATGGCAGTTAAGTTTAAAAGGTTCACATTGCCAGTTACCTTTAATTCTCCACTTCAGTCATTGGAACCACATTGACTCATCATGAGTGGGGATCCTTTAAAACATACACATACACACACACGCGCACACACACACACACACACACACATACACACACATACACACACATACACAACGAGCATTTTTACGGTTGTCAGGGAAAGTAAAACTTCTTTCTCAATCCAGCCCTTCTCCTCTCAGTGGCTTGCTGGTAGATTCAGTCAACTTTTGACATTACCTTTCTGGGTCCTTTTAAACACCAGTTCCTCTCTTTCCTATACTTCAAAGGACCATGGCAAGTTTTTAAAGTACATTTTAAATGATCCTTCCCACTCACGTAGTTTGTATGAAGAGAAAATATCTTTTTGCTTTTATTCATAATTATGAAGATGTTATCATCAATATAATTTATGAATAATGATATATAATATGATTTTAAAAGTACATTTTATAGCCGGGCTCGGTGGCTCAGTCTGTAATCCTGCGCCTTTGGGAGGCTGAGGTGAGTGGATTGCCTGAGCCCGCGGGTTCAAAACCCGCCTGGGCAAGCGAGACCTCATCTCCACAATAAATCAAAAAAATTAGCCGGGTGTGGTAGCGCACGCCTGTAGTTCCAGCTACTTGGAAGGCTGAGGCGGAAGGATTGCCGGAGCCCAGCAGGTCTAGGCTGCGGTGGCTGGGAGCGGCCACTGCACTCCAGTCTGGGCAACAGAGTGAGACTCCAACTCAAAAAAAAAAAGTACATTTTATGATATGGACTCCAAGGACAACATTGAAAGGAAAAGGAGAAGACAAAGTAAAGTATCCTAGCAGCCTTTTATTATTAGTTGAGGTGAAATTTGAGTAAAACCTATACCAGTTTTAAATACTATGATATAACCAAAAACTGACTTATACCATTCACTTGAATGCAGGCATGTAACAAAAGGCAGCCACACTTTATTTCTGAAATCTTTTCCAAATAATTGCTTATAAATTAATAGTAATTAAATAGTAAATTAAATTATTGCCTAAAGTTAGGTGCATCCATTGGATTGAGAGTCATCATTTTTTTTTTCATATGAACTTGGATGCACTTCATGCTGAACTGGTACACTAACTGTATGTGATGCCTAACAGCATAGAGAGTAGACTGACATGGGTAAAGTAGACATGTAATCACTCAAGTTAGGAAACTTTTAGCCACAAGAAAACTTTAATGCAAATTAGCTTAAATGCTAAAGAAATATATTGTAATAACTGACAAAAAGTAAGATATATTGTCATTTTCGCTTTGGTGGACTTGGAAGCTATTAAATACCTAGGGTTTTTTTTGTTTTTGTTTTTTTGATTTTTGTTTTTGTTTTTTTTTTTGCTTTGGTTTGGTTTTGATTTTCATTTCTTTCCTCAACCATCTTTAACTTGCCAGGTTGCATCTCCCTTCATGTTTGAAAGTTGGCTACAGTGGTTCAAGGCATAAATCTCAGATGAAATAGTATCCAGAGGCAGAAAGATCTCTTTCTTGGAAGCAAAATAATTTCTAGAAAGTTCCTCAGTAACCTCCCATCACTTCTTACAGACCATGAATATGTCATTGCTACATCCATCAATGCAGAAAGAATTGGGATTTGCCCTTGAAACTGAGATTATGGAAGAACAACTTTGAATCTAATAGAAAAACAAAATTGGGTACCCTAGAGAAAGAAATATGGTGGATTTTAGTGGAGCAACTAATACTATGTGGTAAATCTCTATCCACTCCTCAAATATTTAGTTCTTGTCTGAAAAATCTTACGATTAAAATGTCTATATAAATCATTTTTTTATTTCTAAATCTTCTATTCTGAAAATTTTCTCTATCATTTTTAATTTCCTAAGAAATTTTTAATGTAAACTGTTACAGAAAATCTCAATATGGTTTAAATTTATTGATTAAATATTACTTTTATTGTAATGAAGCTTAAAAACAAATATTTTCTGTATAATTTCAAGATGTAAGTAATATGCTTAAATGTTCATCAACCAAAGTAGGCAGAATTTTCCAAAATTAAAGCTTCTTCAAACTGATAACTTATAGACATCATAGAGAATATAGCAGCATATTAATTTGAACAAAAATTATGATTATACTTGTCATAAAATAAGAATTTTAACTTTCAACAAAATGGCTTTTTTTTAGGCAGGATGAATATCTAAACATGAATCTGATACGGATTTTTCAGGTCAGCCTGTGCTTCCAGAGTGTCAGCTCAATGGGTCAGCCAGCCAAGCCCCAGAGAGTGTCAGCTGAAGGGATTGGCAAGTCTAGTCCCAGGAGTATTGGCTCTATTGGCCTGGCAAGCCAAGCACTGAGAGTGTTGTTGATTTGGTGGGCTGGCAAGCTTAGTCCCAGAAGTGTTGGCTCTAATGGGCTGGCAAGCCAAGCCCCTGAAAGTCTTGCAATCCCCAGAAGTGTCTCAGTTTTGGAGCCTCACTTTCTGCTAACAGCTTTCCTGGTTCATCCAGCTCCATCAGCTGACAAGTCAGCCTCCAAGGTGCATAACTCTTTGGGTCCAATGATCTTCTGCAACTCTTCTGGTTGGGGTTCTTATCTCATGCCCAGGAAGAATGAGGGACACAGATGGGCTGGAAAGTTGAGAAAGCAGGATTTATTGAGAAGACAGAAAAGCTCCCATAGTTGGAGGGAATCTGAAGGAGTTGCCAGTCTCAGGCTGAAATCTGTGGCTTATATAAGCCTAAGACTGAGCTAATGGGCTAGCACTAGCTGTGAGTTGATTGGCTGGCACTAACTTTGCTGATTGGTGAGTACTAAGGTCCACTTGGTGGGAGGTAGGGGCCTAATGGTGAACTTATTGGTTGGCACTTGGCAGTGAGCTGATTGGTTGTTTTTCTATCTCAGCAGTGAGTACTTAAACCGGAGCTTGAGATGCTTGTAGAGAGCTTGTTTACCAATGCTGGTGTAACAGCTGAGAGCCCTGCCTGAAGTGTGCTATGTTGTTACCAAGGGACCCACCCTGTCTGACTGCCTAGCTTTTCTCTGGTAATCTCCTTTCTCAAATCCATGTACATTTATTACATCAAAAATGTTCTGAAAAAAATCAGCCACAAAATATAAAATACTTGTCCATTAAATTTAGAAAACGTATGGCTGTCTCTTTAGGCTTTTAGATAGAAATAAAAGTACTCAAATACTGTAATTGTTTTGAGTGTTTTTTCTTTTATTTCACATACTGAAATATGTAGAATGCACAGAAGACAATCTCAAGAATCGCAACACACATTATTAAAACAAGTTAAAGATCTTACACTTTCTATGTCAAAAGCAAATTCATGTTCTTCCCCTACAAATATGCTTCTCTCATAGTTTTCTTTTCATTTAATAGCAACTTTTTCTGCCAGTTACTCAAGCCCCAAAGCTTAGATTCACCGTATATTACATATATTATAATACTTCTTTCTGTCTGCTTATTCTATCTATAAGCAAATCTCATTGATTCTATTTGATAATTGTTAAGTTTTTGTCATTCAGCTCCAAGAAAAACCTATATTCTACTGTGTGCTACTGGACTAGAAATTTGCAAATTTCATTGTCGATTTGTCACCTTATTCCATTTAGTTCCTGCCATTAAGCAGAACAAAAAGAGCTACAGTAAAAAGGAGAAAGAAGGGAATGTTTATATCTTTCCCTTCTCAAAACTATTTATTTAGTTATGCCTTATTGAAGTATAGGTGATCTACAAATAATTATATATAGTTAATACACATATTGATTACTTTTGACATTGCACACATCTATAATACTATCACAACAATCAAAGGAATAAACAAATCAAACTTCTACAAGTTTCCTTGTATCCCTTTGTGTTGTTGTTGTTACTGCTGTTGTTCCTTTTTAATCTGAAGAAGAAACTTGCTTCTTTCCTGTTTCTGTTAGTAACACTGTTTCACTCTATGAGTGGTGTCAAGTCATTCCACTCACACAGCTGAAGCAAGTTAGTCATTTTTAAACACTTGCGAAACCATATTTGCCATACTACTCTAAAACGTAAACTAAATCACATGCCTTCCTCTGACATCTGGATCTTAGCCCAGAGGGACCCTCCTTTATACTCATAGGCTCAATAAATGGCTATAAAACACCATTTTCTCAGATACGAGGAAAAGCCCCCCCCCCCGGAAAAAAAACCCTTCAGATTTTATTGATAAAAGTTTGTGTATTTATTTTTACATGTTTATACTTCAGTCACCTTAAAAATACTCTCCGTTGGATGCAATACACCTACTGAGATGCTTTTTCTACCACTCAAAACTGTTTTTGAATTCATCAATTTTTATGTTTTCTAGTGCTTCCACTATTTTTTATTTCACTTCTTCCACATTGGCGAAATGTTTTCCTTTGAGGATTTTTTTCATCCAGAGATTCAGGAAAAAGTTGCGCAGAATGAGATGATGTGAATAGGGAGGGTGAGGCATGGAGGTCACGCTGTTTTTAGTCAAAAACCATTGAATACTCAGAAAGTGTGGGCAGGTGTGCTTATAAATCACTCGTCATGAAATAAGCATACATGTTGAAAGAGTCTCCAAAACAAACAAACAAAAAAATGAATTCATTGAAGTTGAACACAGACTCTCTCAACAATGCTAGCTGGGACACTAATGCCAGTGGTTTCCTAGAACACTTACCTAGTGGGAGAAGCCTGCACTATAAGAGGCCCACCATCCAAAAAATAATTCTGCTTTTTAGTAGTGGGCCTCCTTGTATATAGGTTCCAGGTTCACGGGTCTTTTATGAACTGAATGTTTGAGTTTCTTCCCAACCTCAAATTCACACTTCGGAGCCATAACTCTCAGTGTTACTATATTTGGAGATGGATCCTCCAGGAAGTAATAAAGGATAAATAAGATCATAAAGAGACCCCAGTGTGATCTCTCCCTCTTCTTCTCACACTCCCTCTTCTGCCACAAGAACGCACCAAGGATAAATCATATGAGCACACTGTGATTAAGTGTCTATTGCAATCAAAGGGGAAAACCCTCACACCAGAAACTGACCACTCTGGCACTGTCATCTTGGACTTACAGCATCCAGAACTGTGAGAAAAAGACAACAACAACAACAACAAAAATCCGGTTGTTCAAGTCACCCAGTCTGAGTTATTTTGTTATGGAAGCCAGAGAAGACTAATTCTAGGCTCTTCCTCCAGATTTTAAGATGTAATAATTTTAGCCCATCTCCTATTACAGCACTAGCTCTAGGTATGGTACCTGCTTCATGGTGCTATGATACCTTAAAAGTGTTATTTTCAGTTTTTCAATTTCTTGTTAGGGTTTCTTTATATTAAATTATCTCTGTTTAAGGATTTGAGGTGTGATTTTTGCCTTCTGACAGGCCATTCCTTGATATACTTAAAAATACCTCAGACATTCAAAATGTTATTGTTTGTGTCTTGACTTAAACAAACAATTGTAAAGAAGACATTTATGAAACTATTCAAAATCTTTGAAGCTGACCAAATATTTGGTGATATTGATCAATACTAATAATTTAATTTGTGATAATATGCTAAAAATTGAGCACATCATGACATATTTATGGATGAACCATATGGTGTATTTTGTTTATAAATTATCCCACAGTGAACAGGAATGTGGAATCAGAAAGCAGAGATAAAACTATATGTTGTTAATTATTGAACCTGAGTGATGGACACTTGGAGATTCATTATTCTATTTTCCACACTCATTTTTAAGTTTAAAAATTTGCATAATAATACATTTGTGTTTTGTGCATAGATATAGAGAAGTGTATATGCATCCATAATTAAAATATGAAATATGTATATAGATGCAAACTCTAATTACATTTTACTTTCCCCACTGCTACTGCCTTTTATGTTCTGATTGATACAATAGCCTGCCAACCCATCTCCTCACCTAACTTCTTAAACTTGCTCTCATAGGGTTTCTTTTCAACATAGCAATTAGAATAATAGTTTCAAAATGGAAGGCAAATATTTTCCCTCTACTGTTCTACATGGGCCAATCCCAGTCCCTCAATGCCCTTAGCCCTTAAATCCCTGTCCTCATATCCTGCTCCCCCACCACAATTTTCTGTATTGCAGCTACATCAGTTTCCTTTCTGTTTCCTGCACATACCTTATTAGCTTTTGTTGGAATATACTTCAAAGATATCTTGCTGTATCCCTCACTTTCTTTAGCTCTTCTAAGGCTATGGTATTTAAAGTTGAAACATACACCTCTCAGTCCTCTTCATTTATTTCCTTTTTCCCACCTTTTTATTGTATTTATTAGTATTATAACACATTGTAATAATAATAATTCAAACACAGTGACTAGAATTTGACAACTGACTTCTATCTGGCCTTTACTCTTAAAGAAGGGAATAGGATGACTAGACCCATTAGAAAAATGGCAGGCAACATTTTCTCAAAAAACCAGTGGTCCCCATATCTCCAAATATCCTCTGGCCTGATTTCCCATAACAGGGCTTTCAAAAGGAGCGTCCCCTCATCAAGAAATTAGAGATTTCTGAACTCTTTCTAACTGTCTCAGGTGTATTGTCCCATTTTAGTACAGAATTAGAGTAGTTATATATAGCTGTGAAATCCTGACTTATGCTAGTTGTCTTGGTATGTATTCATAGTATCCCAAGTTTCATTCTCTCATTATAAAAACTGTTTCTCTTTGCCAATAAATTATAAGAGAACACCATCAGGTTGCTCAAATTGGTATTTAAGCTGGAGTGGACAGCTACAACCCAGCAATGTAAAACTGCAGTCAGCAATCTGAAGGATGTTAAAACCTTTAGAACACTTAGCTTGTCAGGAATGCAAGATATCTAGCATCAAGCATTTCATTATATTACAATGTTGTAACCTCAAATGCTATCTGATTAAATATTATGTACCCTGTTTATTATATAAAGACAGGGTTTATTATAACTAATGCATCGTGGGAACTACATATTTTAGTTAACTTTTGCTTATTGTCTCTATTCTCCCTTTATAGCATAATCACTATAAAAACAAAGGCTTTCTGTTTTGTTCATTGTTGTGTCCTCAAAATGTGATACAGTGTTGTCACAGTAAAGGTACTGAATAAATGTTTGTTGCTAGTAATAGAGACTCTGGCATTAATTCTATACTTGCCATCTCTAAAATTGATTTCGTCATTCTTAAAATACTGCTTTCTAATATGCTTTTTGCTCCCTAAAGACAAAAAAAGCCATTTTCAAAATGAAAATGGAATTCTAGCAGAGGCTACTTCTTGTGAAATTCAGTTCATTACCTCTTGCTTGTGAAGCATTTAAGTTTCCCAAAGTCTCAGTGGTGTGATGGTTTATGTCTTTATCCTATGATTCATTCATTTTTAAAAGCTAAATAATAGGAGCAAACTTGCAAAGAAGAACATATTAAGAGGTCACAGAGTATCAACTCAGTAGCTTTGGGAATTTTCTTAAAGTATATTTTGATGTTATACAAAATTTTTTTTGTATGAATTCAAATTACATTGTGTTTTTTGGAAATAAAATACTATCAACTAAAACACTTCATAAGTGAAACAAATACAAATATATATAATATATTCAGCTATTCTTTTTTTATTTTTGAAAGTAGGACTTATTGAGAGGATAGAAAAAGCTCCCTGAGTGGGCGGGGACCTGAGGGGTTTGCCCCAGTTATTCTTACATAAGACATTCAAATATTTTCTTGTGCCATCTAACACATGAAATAATAAAGTTGTACCTGAGATAGCAAAGTTAAATAAGTAGAACTGATGATAAGAGTTTTTCTTCAAGATGTAGAAAACTAGAGAAGAAAATATTAAGAACCACAACTTTTGACTTCAGTTGAAGATTCGATAAAAATGCCTTAACTTCATGAATCGTCTCTTTTTCCATTTGACAACTAAATATTGTAGTTTGAGAATGAACATGAGTGTGAAACTCTCAAACCTGAGCTCTTATCTTACTTTCATTTCTCACATGAGCCCGTACTAGTCACTCATCTCTGCACTTAAGTTTCTTTATCTGTTTAGTGAGAATGCAGAAATAAATTGCCCTGTCTCTTGCTGTACTAAAATCTGCTAATTAAAACACTTAGAAATTAGACAAATTAGGTTTTTATAAAAACATACAGACTTGAGCTTGCAATTTTTTTTTTTTATTTTATTTTATTTTTTTTGAGTTGGAGTCTCACTCTGTCACCCAGACTGGAGTGCAGTGGCCGCTCCCGGCCACCGCAGCCTCGACCTGCTGGGCTCCGGCGATCCTTCCGCCTCAGCCTTCCAAGTAGCTGGA
>CAUYQG010143161.1:0-40465 GCA_963574415.1 Tarsius wallacei | reverse complement strand
GGCTCGGTGGCTCAGCCTGTAATCCCGCGCCTTTGGGAGGCTGAGGTGAGTGGATTGCCTGAGCCCACGGGTTCGAGACCCGCCTGGGCAAGCGAGACCTCATCTCTACAATAAATCAAAAAATTAGCCGGGTGTGGTAGCTCGCGCCTGTAATTCCAGCTACTTGGAAGGCTGAGGAGGAAGGATCGCCGGAGCCCAACAGGTCGAGGCTGCGGTGGCCGGGAGCGGCCACTGCACTCCAGTCTGGACGACAGAGTGAGACTCCAACTCAAAAAAATAAAAAATAAAAATAAATAAATAAATAAAATTAAAAAAAAAGAATTCAGGAAAATAAGAACATGATTGTGGGGGAAGGTGGGATGAGGTCGGAAGAACTGAGAATTCGATAATGTATGAAGAATGAATTTCTCCTGGAAGTAAAACAACAGCGCTCATGCAGCTGTTACATCTCTCTAACTAAATGTAGGGTTCTTTTTCTGGAGCCTCTTGGGCTTTCCTTACCTGAACTGAATGTTTTCCCTATTAAAACTCTCAGTCTGTTTAAGCTGTGGGGTGAAGGGGAGAGTGTGATTAGCTTACTGCTTAAAAGGAAATAAAATCGGCAGTGGCATCCAGAAAAATAAAGATAAAAAAATCAAACCGAAGTCTCTTCTATCACAAATGAGAATAATACAAGTAACATAAGTCAGTATTAGTTTTCTCTGAGTACAAACATCGTTCTGCTAAAAGTTTCATTTAAAAACAGTCATAAAAGAGCAGTCACTAGTCAATGTTACATTCTTTGGGAGTTAGGAATTGAAAGAGTTTGTACTACTTATTATAATCAAAGAATGTAAACATTCAGAGTTATAAGTAATTACTTAGTTTATTTTTAAACAGATAATAGTAATGCGTCTAGGAAGATTAAGAATAAAAACTCTGATCGCCCAGTTTGTAGTCCTGTACCCTTTACTATACTGGCAATCATAATTTTTCAGAGGTTTATTTAAATTATATTTTAGTACTGCTACAGCAAAGTACCATAGGCTGGATGGCTTATATACAACGGAAATTTATTTCTCAAAGTTTTCGTGCCTGGAAGTCTGAGATCAAGTAGCAAGCACGATGAGTTCTGGTAAGGTCTCTCTTTTGTGTTGCAGACTCTCAACTTGTCCCTTTGTCTTCACATGACCAAAATAGTGCTAAATAGTCATCTGGGGTCTATCCTATCTTATCATCTTATCTTATCTTATCAATCCTCTTGCCTTGGTCACCCAAAGTGCTGGGATTACACGCTGAACCACTGAGCCGAGCCTGGGGTCTCTTTTATAAGGCCACTAATTCCCTTCATGAGTGTTTCACCCTCATGACTTAATTACCCTCCAAAGGTCACTCCCCCTACTGTTATAACATTGGGGATTAGGATTTTAACATAGAAATGGAAGCATACAAATATTCAGATCATAACAAGACTATATCTCTGTCTAGATAATTCCATAACTCTCTCAAAATTTTACAACTATGTTCAATCTTTTGCAATATTTTTATTAAATGCTTTACTCTTATGGGTAATATCCTAATTATGTTCTTTCTTATATACTATTGTGGTAGGATAGTTATTGAGCTAGTAATTTCTGTTTTTTTTTTCCCTCTCCATTTCCAAGAAAGTCAACAAAACCTTGTGTCCCTTTGCCTTATGAATGTTCCCCCCCCCAAGGGAAAAACACAGAATATAAAAGGAAAATCAGGGCCAAGGATTATTGTGTATAGTTGTGCTAATCGCCTGACACAGATCTGAACAGAGTCATTCACCTCATGGTCTCTGTGAGTTACATCATCTAGGTTTGCTTGATGCCTATCCTGCACAGTTCTTTGTGGTCACCCTACTACTTCTTGTTTGTTTGTTTGTTGTTCCATTAAAATATTTTATTTTGTAAATTTGAAAGTGTAAGAGAATGACACTGGAAACTAAAGAGAGAAGCAGGCTGACTGAAAGTGTATACATGTTTATTATGTGAAGAAAATGCTCACTGTCCACATAAAGGTAGGCAGCATTACTTCTGCCCAATAGAATTTTAAATAGTCTGTTTTGACAGACCTACACATTTTTCAGGAAAAACTAAAATTCATAATTTTAAAATTTGATTAAAATAATAAAAATGATGTTGGCCAAAATAATATTTATAGAAGAAATTCAAAATTTATATTGTGAGTTTGCGATCTCTGACTTAAATCACTTTCTGGTGTTGTTCGGGGTGACACAAATATACAGGGAAAGGGAGTGAATGACTAAGGGAACAAAGCATAAGAGGTAAAATTTTAGAAGCAAAGGTTAGAGTCCTATGAACAAGAGAGATGAGACAGAGATAGATTGAATTAAGGATCCTGAGAACCCCAAGAAAAAGAAAGTCTAATCTAATACCTCACAGAGCCTCAGGAATGGAGCAGAACAACTGAAAGAGATGTCTGTATAATGATTTCAGAAAGGTGGAGCCATACGTTGTAGGGCTACATTGTTGAAAATCATAAATAAGAACTAAAGTCACAGAACAGCATAGCGTGTCTTCAAGGGAGGATGCAGGCTTGACAAATAAACATAAAGAATTGATGCATACTGACAAAAATCAACAGGGTCCTCTATACATTTTTTAGGGTCCCAAAATGCTTATGGTACCCTGAAAAGAATGGACACGTCCCTCAATTATGATTAAAGAGGCTATGTTTGTTACAACTATGAGTGAGATGTTTAATTTGTTAAGCAATATAAAGTAATAACTAATGACCCACATTATATTAGTCCGTGGAGGTTGCCATAACAAAATATCAAAGACTTCGTGTCTTAAACAACAAAATTGTATTTTATCACAGTTCTGTAGGCTGGAAGTCCAAGATTAAGGTGTAAACAGTATTGGTTTTTGGTCAGACCTCTCACCATGGCTTGCAGGTGGTTGTCTTCTCACAATGTCCTCACATGGCCTCTTCTTTGTGTGCACACACTCCTGGTATTTCTTCCTCTTTTTATAGGATCACAAGTCCTTTTAGGTTAGGATCTATTCTTACAACAGCATTAAACTACAATTGCTTTACTAAAGTCGTTGTCTCCAAATATGAGTCATATTGGGGTTAGAACACCTATGAATTTGGGGGGATACAATTCAGACCATAACATCATGAGAGTTTGCAAGTGTTTAGCTTGTCTATGTCCAAAACACTTTAGAAATAGTAGTAAAATGTAATGCAATGTAAAATGTAATATTAGAAATGTAATAAAAAGTAAAGGTATTAATAAACAAACCCAAAAGTGTACTAAGAGGTGACACAATGAACAATGTCAACAAAATTGTAAGAATTGTAAAATAGACAGAAGTGTGGTAATATAAAAAGAATAAAAGAATCAAGTCAATATGCTTATAAGTCAGGAGGTAACTAGAAGCAAGAAACTTTTCTATGGACACATCAAAAGGCTCTGGAATTGGAGTCACTAGTAGCTCTAATGGTAGAAGCGATAAAGTAAAAAGAGCTAAAAAGAGTAGAAATGACTGAAAGCATGTCATTTAATTAAGATCTTCCAAACATTTTTCTGACCTCAAGATGCCAAGGCTCCTACTCCTCTTCTTATGAGATGGGAAATAATTTGTTCTCTGGTTATTTTAAACTAGAGACGCTTTAGACTTGGGAAAATCATGCATCACCAAAAGTGACATTAATGTATGAGACTAAAACCATGATGATTGTCTTTTGAATAATGGGATCCTTTATTCCATTTCTTCTTCTCACACCCCAGAACACTGACACACAGAATTATACTAAAATAGGAAATTAAAAGAATACACTTTGGAGAAATTGATTGACCTAATAAAAATGATTTAAAAATAATATATGATTTCTCCAATTCCTTCAATAAAATAATTGAGGCACTGTACAAAGCAACAACAAGCAAAAAAAAAAACATTGTCATTGGCTGTAAGTATCGAGACTCAAGAAAAATTATCTGAAATAAGTGCTCCAAGAATGAGGTTTTAGTTTGTTTTCTAAGTGGGTGGTGCATTAAGCCAGTGCTTAATAGCATCATGTGACCTATTAATAGTTTCTACTATTTTAAAGTTTGTGAGAAACCATACCTTGATTCAGCACACCACTGGCTTTCCTGAATTAACTTTTTAGTGAAAGACAATATAAACTGGAGATTCCAGTGAAAGCCTGTTTTTAACTTGAAACTTTTCTAAATAAATAAATTTACTGGAAGTGGTTAGAAGGAAAGGTGTTTTTACTTTATTTCATTGACATTCAATTCTTAAGGATGAGGCAATACAATTTAGGCTTTAATTTCAGAGAAATTTATTTATTTGGATTTTAATTTTCTTTTTTGGGGGGTATTTCTTTCTTTATATTTTAAAGATGTGGGGTACAATTCAGGGTTAGTTATACAAATGTTCATTATACAGGTACCCTTGTTGATGAGATGTACCTCTCCCTCATGGCAATTTCCCTCAACTGTCATGAATTTTAATTTTCAAGAGAAATTTATTTCACATTTTAATTTTCTTCTGTATATTTCTCAATAGGAGTAAATTAACATCCAAGGCATCTATATAATGCTGAAATTTGATCTCATTGCCTAACCTCTGACAGGCTAAGTTGGATAATGTAAGTGAATGTGATCTAAACTGCACTGTAAACTGATTTTTCAGATTTAGGTAAATAGTTGTTTAAGGCACACATATTTTTATACTTCTATGCTTCAAATCAGTGTCCTGAGTGGACACGCAAATAAAATTTGTTGCAGAAGTAGATAGGTCATGAAGGTTATAAAGATTAAGCTTCAGGCCTCCTAACTTGCATGTCCCCCTTCCAAGACCTTGAGAGAGACCCAGTAATGTTTTCACATATTTTAGTATAATTTTCAACATTAAAAATATTACTTTCATTCAGGAAAGACCATGGTCTTTTTTTACTCTGACATCACTTTCATCCAAGTTTTCTTCCTGTTGGCTGGTGCTCAAGGATTTACAGGTAGTTTTGGATCTGAATAAAGGAAATATGAGTTGGGACTACACTTAGTGTGAGTTTAGGGAGATTACAGATGTGACTCACAGTAATATTTGTTTAGTGTTAGGTCATCACTAGCTGCCCTATTGAAGAAGTGGCTTCCAGGATTCTGGTACTGCTCTCACCAAGTTACCTCACCAGGTGAGGTAACAAGCTGCAGATCTGAGGTAATATAATTCAAACACTTCCAATAATATCAATACTAGAAGCAAGTGGATAACGCAGGAGAAACAGTTTCTGAACCATGGAACTAATAGCCAGTGTGGACCATTCAACTATTAGGTACAAGAAGAGATTTGCTTCCTACTGCGGTCTAGCCAAAAATGAAGTTCTCTCAGGTCGGTAAAATATTCAGTAATAAAGCTTATTTAATTACAATTACATCATACGCTTTCTATTTTAAAATAAAAATTGTACAATAGAATTTACCAGAATTCCTGTGTTTGGTCTATAAACATAAAAAATGATTGCCCAAGGACACATGTTTTATGCATCCCCACCATTATACTGTAATTATTGCCATAGAAAGAGGAAATCAAAGAGAACAAAAGATACATCCAGTTAAATATTATTACATTTATTTAGAGAGAAAGGAGAATATATTTCCACCATAAAATAACAGAATTCTATTAAAAATTTCAGAAAATAAGAACACTTGGAAATATGTATGCAATAGTGCAATAGGAGTTTCTGGCAATTAAAAACATGAAAGCAGAATTATAAATGGCAAAGAAACATTTTCAAAGTAAGCTTTAAAAAATCACCAAGAAAGCAGAACAAAAAGCAAGTATAGACAGTGAGAAAGAGAATTTTATAAATGTATTCGTGTATTTAGAATATACAACTTATCATTAGCTGAATTTCCAAAAAGAGAGAACAAGTAAAATGAGGAAAGAAAAGTGTAATAGTATTCAACACTTCTAGTACTTTTTTTTTTTTCAGAATAAATAGGCTTGCATTTTCAGATTGGAAGGGCCTATCTGTGATTACTCTAATGATACACACACACAAAACAGTAAAACATAGTTTAGAAAGTTTCCAAATGCTAGAGATGAAAAGGATGGCTTATTGATGAAAGAAAAGCTTCTGAAGAGTGATAAAAAGCAGTTTTGTATAAAGGAACCAGCATCACAATGACATTGAACTTTTGAACAGGAAGACTGGATGGTACGCTTCAAGATCTTGAGAACAAATTATTTCCAAATTAGAATTGCATATCCAGATAATTTATCAATCAATGTATTATCAACAATTGACCAAAATTATTTTCAGACAGCAAACTCTTAAAAAAAAAAATCAGCCGGGCTCGGTGGCTCAGCCTGGAATCCCGCGCCTTTGGGAGGCTGAGGTGAGTAGATTGCCTGAGCCCACGGGTTCGAAACCCGCCTGGGCAAGCAAGACCTCATCTCTACAATAAATCAAAAAATTAGCCGGGCGTGGTAGCGTGCGCCTGTAGTTCCAGCTACTTGGAAGGCTGAGGCTGAAGGATCACCGGAGCCCGGCAGGTCGAGGCTGCGGTGGCCGGGAGCGGCCACTGCACTCCAGTCTGGGCGACAGAGTGAGACTCCAACTCAAAAAAAAAAAAAAAAAAAAAAAACCATAGTCATTTCAAAGTATTCTCTCTTTATGGGACCTTTTGAAGGCTGCTGCCTGCAAAAATTAGGGTTAAAAAGAAGGCCAGGCGAGTGACTCAATCCTGTAATCCCAGCACTTTGGGAGGCCGAGGTGAGGGAACTGCTTGAGCCCATGGGTTCGAGACCAGCCTGGGCAACTTGGTTGAGACCTCATCACTACAATAAATCAAAGAATTAGCTGGGTGTGGTAGCAGGCACCTGTACTTCTGGCTACATGGAAGGTTGAGGTAGAAGGATCTACTGAGCCCAGCAGGTCGATGCTGGAGTGGCAGTGAGTGTGCCACTGCACTCCAGCCTGGGTTACAGAGTGAAACTCCAACTCAAAAAAAGAAGTTGAGAGTTGTGCAATTCAGGAACACAGTAGATTTGGGACTGGAAGAAGATAAAGGTAATGGACATGGTGACCTCTATAATACAAGCATAAAAAGTGATCTGAGCCCAGACATTCCTATTAAATGAAGAGTGATCATATTGTATTAAGTATTTCAATAACGAATGTATTAGGCTTCTTCTATTACTGCTGTAACAAACAAACTTAAGGACTTAAAACAATACTAGTTTATGACCTCACATATGTGCATATGACTGGGCCCTAAGAATCTGCCTAAGTTCTTTCTAGGCTAAAATCATGATGTTGCCTGGTCTGAACTCTTTTTTTTTTTTCCCAATTGTTTTTTTATTGTGATAAAATACACATAAAGTACAATTTATCATTTTAACCATTTTCTTGAGTTTCATTTTTTGTCCCCCCAGCCTGGAAGTTTCTCACTACTGCCAATTTCTTTCTTTCTTTTTTAAATTTTAACTATTTTATTTTATTTTTTATTATTATTTTTTCCTCTTTTAATTTGTATTTAAAATTGTGGGATACAATACAGGGCTAGGTATACAAATATTCACCGTGCAGTTACCCTTATTGATGAGGTATGCCCCCGCCCTTCCCCAGGCAGATATCGACTACTGTCAATCCCACTTTCCTACCCCCCCCACCCTTCTCCCCACAGTTTCCCGCCACTTTCAGTCTAAATTTTTTATTTTAAAGATATGGGGTGCAACTCAGGGTTATGTATACAAATGTTCATTGTGCAGGTACCCTTGTTGATGAGGTGTGCCCCCCTCCCCTGGCAGTTTCCCTCAACAACCCCCCACCGGGGCAGTTTCCCACTACTGTCAATACCTTTCTTATAGTATTATGATAATTGCTCAAGGTCCACTTATGAGTGAGAAAATATGGTACTCTGTTCTTTGTTTCTGTGATAGATCACTGAGTATGGTAGGCTCTAAATCTATCCAGGTTGCTGCAAAGTCCATGTTTGTCTTCTGCATAATATTCCATTGTGTATATGTACCACTTTTCTTTTATTCAGTTTAGTTTTGATGGGCAGCATGGTTGGTTCCATGTTTTTGCTATTGTGAATAAAGCTGCAATAAACATGTGTTTGCAGGTTTCTTTTTGGTAGAATCATTGTAGTTCCTCCAGGTGTATTTCTAATAAGAGGATTCCTAGGTCATACGAAGGTCAATTTCTAGTTCTACAAGAAATCGCCACACTGTTTTCCAAAGAGGTTGCACTAGTTTGCATTCCCACCAGTAGTGTCAACTATATATCTGACAAAGGTCTAACATCTAGGATCTACAAGGAACTCAAACATGCCAAAAGGCAAAAAAACAAACAGCCCTATTCAAAAGTAGGCAAAAGATATGAATAGACACTTCTTAAAGAAGATATACAGGCAGCCAAAAGACACATGAAAAAGTGCTCAGCCTCTCTAATCATCAAAGAAATGCAAATCAAAACCACAATGAGATATTACCTAACCCCATTAAGAATGGCCATCATTAATAAAACAAACAACAACAGATGCTGGCCAGGATATGGAGAAAATGGTCTGAATTCTTAATTTGGAGGCTATAGGAGAAAATCTACTAGGTTCACTCAGGTTGTTGAATTCTGTTCTGTTTCTGCAGGACTGAAGCCCTTGTTTCCATGCTGACTGTTGGCTGGACTTGTTCTCAGCCTTTATTGGTTGCCTGCATACATTGTTCTTGCTTCTCCTTGTGCAAAACCTGCGGTGGTGGGTTGGGTTCTTGTTACATTTCATATCTCTCTGACCTCCATTTCTGCCTCATTTCTCTTGCCTCCTTTTCTTCTGTATCATTTTAAATGGTTCTACTTGTCTTTTCTGGTTTTAAGAGCTTATGTAATTACAATGTAGCCATTCAGATAATTCAGTAGAATCTCCTCATTTTAAGGTCAGTTAGTTAGTAATCTTAATTTCTTATGCAAAATTCTTTCACAGTAGTAGCTAAATTAGTGTTTGGTTGAATAATCAGAGTACAGAAGTCTTGGGGGAACCTTTTAAAAATCTATTTGGGTTGCCTCAATATATAATTGCTGAGTTATCATAATAATGTAAACACTGACTATTGAGTTGATTAATTTTTTTTACATCAAAATAGAAGATAGGAGGGAGGAGTGTTGTTGCATAAAATCTTAAATTTTTTTTGGAGGGGAACGTGAAAGTGTAGAAACCCTGAAATACTCTCTTATATAGAAAAAGACCATTAAATAATATTTAAATTTAAGAAAAAATTATAATCAAATCATTTAGAAATGTGGAGGTAGTAAATACTAATATAAATTAGCTAACTGAATTTAAAAATCCATGTCTCTAAAAACTAAGACAATAATGATGAGAATTTAGGGAAAAGAGAATACATTTCTATAATTATAAGCCATGTAATATTATTTGTTTTTTGTAAATTAATTACCTGTGTTACTTTGAAACAAATCAGAAAATGCATAGAAAAGTGACAATTCTGAAGTTATTGACCTATCCTTTTTATGCATGATAAGTACATTTTTCTTGAAAGGTTATGGGTCATATTCAGTCTCTTCTGTAATATCAGTTGTTCATTAATGTTGGTACACATTAGTAAAAATGGGTGATAAGGGCTTAGCTTATCAGTCTACAAAATTACCATGCTCAAATAAAGACTCAAATCTTAGTCTTATTTGCTTTCTTATAAATGGCCTATAATCTAAATTGGTTAACCGAGTTTAAAAGCATTGTACTAATGAGTCAAAGTGGTATATTTGACTAATTTACTTAAGTAATACACTTAGCTTAAAATATATTTGAAAAGACATTTACCACTAATTGGTCAAAAACTTAACTCCTAGTACCAATCAGTATTTTGTCAGTGTTAATGGCTACTGTAACTCTGTGATGAGGAGGCCATGTCTCTCAAGAGAAAAACAAAACAAAACAAAAAAGTCCGTTTTTCCTCTGTTACAAAACTTCTTTGTAATCCTGAATATCACTTTGTAAGACTAAGTTACCAGGTCCTTGTTCCACAGCAGAAAATTTTTGGCAGGTTCATTAATTTGGAGGACATTATCTCTTGAACATGGTTGTAAATATTTTTAGAAAATTATTATTTTTAACAAGCAAAAATACAGCAATTATCATTTTCCAAGGTTTTAGAGCAGAATAAAAAATGAGTATTTTGAAAAACACTTTTCAGAGATATTTACATATATGCCTTATTGACAGGTAAAGCAAGCCAATCCATTCTGGATTTTTCATATCAGATAGTTATTATTATTCATGGTACTAAGCAAAATTTAAATTATTACAGGTGCCAGAAATTTTTTCAGGTAAATTTCTTTAGTAAGTACTTAATGCTTAAAATTTAGCAATTAGTCATATGTAGCAGAAGAAAACAGATGCAGTAATTAATTACTTTTTAATGGGGATTAAAAGAGTAACACAGTAGATGAGTTTCATTGTTTGGTATTTCAGTACTGTGGAAACTATGAAATATCCAGACTAAGCATTAATCATACATGGGGCAATTAATTTTAATTAAGGCGAGTGCAGAATCCCATATGGTTTTAGACATCATCTATTCATTAATGCAAACAGTCTGAGAGGAGCCCTTTGGAGCATTTTGGTTGACAGAAATGGTGGGCAGCTCTGGAGACACCTGGTTAAACATCCTTTAATTTTTATCCTGCTGTGCATCAGTGGGCAAGAATCCATGTTTAACAGTCTTTGTCATGATGGACTATGTGAGAAGAATTTATTATGTCAATTTTTAATCCATATCACACACTGCACTTTTACCTTGGGAAATTGGATGTGCTCACTTCACAAATTTTTCTGCTATTTTCTCTCTGGTAACATTAAATATATATATATATATATATATCTTTCTCATACATCCACAGGCATACACGTAAGCACAAAGAAGTTTCCAATATCTGAAAACTACTGTTCTAATTTTTATATACAGTTCTATGTTTATTTGTTTTTTATTACAGTATAACTAATTACCCCCAAAAATTAAAGGTTTAACTCTACCATATTATGTATTGTGCCATGCATTTTCTGTAGGTTGCAGATTCAGGAGTAGCGTAATTGGTTAATTTTACTGGGGATTTTTCATGAGGTTTTCAAAGCTAAGGTGCTGACTGGCTCTGCAACCATCTAAAGGTTTAACCATGGCTAGAGGATCTTTTTTCAAGGTGGTTCATTCACGTGTTTATTAGTAGGAGACTCAGTTTCTTACCGGTTCTTCTTGTCAAGAGGCCTTAAATTTTTGCCTTGTTGATCCCTGTTTAGAACTGCTGTAGTGGCTTCAGAGCATGACAGCTGCTTACTGTTAGAGCCAGTGATTCCAGAAAGCAAGGTGAAAGTTACAGTGTTTTTTATGATATAGCCTGTCATATTTCACAATAACCAGTTGTTTATAGATATCAGATCTATTCAAAATGAGAGAGGATTATTTTTTAAAAGTGTGGATACCAGCAATTGAAAATTAGTGGCCATCTTGGAAGCTGGTTTCCACACTACAAAATTGTATGGACTTACAGTGAAATCTTCAAACCTAGAAGCCATATTTTATTCCTCTCGCTACCTCAACATGTATCACCATATAGCATTGCAATTGGTATACATGAGGAACTTTTATTAAATAAATTGCTTTCATTTATTACTGTTTCATTTCACTCTCATGCAAATTTATATTCTTCTAAATTTTTCCATTTTATAAGGAAATAGCAAAATTGACCATCTCAGCATTCAATATAAGAATCATATTAAATTTGATGCATTTTAATGGGTCTTTTTTGAAAGGTTCTAGGTTTTCGTTATACTAGCCTAATATGCTTTGTTTTATCAAGACTTCTGTTCATTTTTAATAGGTACTATTGAGTTATCAATGGCTTTTTATTTGATGGACATAGAAGAGCATTAACTTTAAATAACTAATCTCTTTTTTAGTAATAAAAGTGCTAGAGAAAACACTCCAATCTGTGGAGGCAAGCTTAAAAATACTTTAATATTAATCAATAGCATTTTTCTTAGTAAGCTATTTCTTAATAGATATTATAACAGATTACTATGTATAATGCATTGCATAACAGTAAGTACTAATATTTGAAATTTTATTATCTTTGAGAGTTAAAAATTCAACTCCAAAATTTCATAAGATGTTATTTTTGGTATTACATGTAGAAAAATGTTGCTTTTTAATATTAATTTCCTTCCCTCTGTCTAAAGTGATTCTTTTTATATTGAAAGAAATAATTATTAAAAGAAAAAAGAATTTAGTGAGTATTGAGTCTTTTTAAAGCAGCAACCATAGTAGCAATTTTGGTGATTATTTTATCCTCTTTGGTTAGATTTACCTCTTACAAAGCTAATGTGAAAATTTTGTGCCAATTTGAACAACAACAACAAAGACAAAAAAATTAGTGTTACGGAACCAAAGATTTTTAAAAATTGATTTCAGTGACCAAATTATTTTGCTTGGAATAAGTGTACAAATTTGGTTTAGATTATTAGAATGATTAAGGAGATAAAATTTTATTTAAAACAAAACAAGAATTATTCTTTTTGATCCATACTTTTCATCAACATTTTTCCATCTCTTAAAAACTATTATTCTGAAGAAAATTAGTCTTCTATTCAGTACACATTTATTAACATTTTTTATCACCCAAGAAATGTGTGATTCTCTGATCATAAATTTTACTCCTTATAGCCTTTCTAAATTCAAGTTCCCTTTTTTATATTAATTTCTAATATTAATATAGTTAAATATGGAAGCCTTAACACCAACAATAAACATTAAAATCTTAACACTAATATATAGCCTGGTGTTGGGTGTTTCTCAATGTAGTTTGATTACAGTAGATTATATTTTCTGAAAATATTAATGCACTTATTTGAGCATATTGATAAGATTAATTTTGGTCAAAATTGTGTTTTATTATTTTAATAATGTTAATACAAATTATCCAAAAATAATATTCAAAATATTGATAGATAATGAATTACTAATCTATTATTGTATTAAAAACACAAAACTTAGTCGCTTAAAAAAGCAATATTTATTATCTCAAAATTTCTGTACATCAGAAACCTTGACAATCTGGTCCTCTAGTTCAATATCTCTCATGAGATTCTAATTAAGTTATCAGCTGGGGTTGCAATAGTCTCATGTCTCAACTGTGGAAGCATCCACTTCTGAATTTACTCGTGTGCTTTTTGGTAAGATTCAATTCCTCATAGGTTGTAGATGAGGGCACTCAGATTCTCCATTGCTATTGGAATGAGGTTGTCCTCAGTCCCTTCCTTCATGAAGCTCACAGCATCCCATCTGGTTTTACCATACAAAAGATGACAAAAAGACAGATGGAGAAGGTAATAGATATTTAGACATAGTGATGTGAGGATATAGGCTTTGTGGAAATATTTCCCTTCAAAACCAAGCTCACCAAGACTTAGTTCTCCAAAGCGCAAGCAGAGATGCCCATTTTATACATGGGGACAGGATTGGTGGTAGTGGAGCCCTCACCAGAACATTCTGCAGATGGTGTTGGCTGTCATGTCTGACAGTGTAGCTATTTACTAGGCCACCTAACTGTACCAAAAAAGACCAATTTCATCAAAATCTTTTCAAAGAATTCTCTCTCTGCTTAAATTACCCAGAGTAATATTCTGTTGCCTGCAACTAAAGCCCTGATGGATACATGTATTTTTCTCCCTCATCGTCTATATTTTCTCTAATAATCAAGAGTTTTAACGTAATATAATTGTGAAAAATTAAGTCAAAGAGTCGAATTTACTATTTCTGATGACTAAAACCAATTTTCATAAGATTTTATTATTTTGTAGATACAGAATTATTTGGAACCATATGTAGGTTTAAATTTATTGTGCAGCTTTTCTATATGTTAAGAATTGTTTTATGAGTTCCATGTATGTTATCTCATTTAATTCTCATACCTATTATCTGAGAGATGTTCAGTTGTATTTTTTTTTTCCAAAATCATATTGAAATGTTAAATAACTTCCCTGCTATGGTTTGGATGTTTGTACCTCTAAACTGCATATTGAAATTTGATTTCCAATGTTAAATGTGAGATCTAATGAGAAGTGTTTGGGTCATGTAGATGGATTCACATGACTAGATTAATGCCCTCTCTGAAGATGAGTAATTCTCACATTACTGGTTTCTATGAGAGCTGATTGTTAAAAAGAGAACTTCTTTAATATATCAATATTTTTTACTTTGATATTATGGGGTACAGTTAAGGGTTAGGTATACAAATATGCTTTGCTCAGGCCCCCTTGTTGATAAGGGGTGTTTCCCCGTCCCCAGATAGATATCGACTACTGTTAATCCCACCTCCCTTCCCCTCCCCCTCCCATATTTTTCCCATATTTTCCCACCACTGTCAGTCCTTTTCTTATAGTATTACAATAGATGTTCAAGGTCCACTATATGAGTGAGAACATGTGATACTCAGATTTTTGTTTCTGTGAGAGATCACTCAGTATTATAGACTCTCGTTCTATTCAGGTTGCTGCAAAATTCATGATTTTGTTCTTTTTTATGACTGCGTAGTATTCCATCGTGTATATGTACTACAATTTTTTATCCAGTCCTCTTTTGATAAAAAGAGAACTTCTTGTCCCCACACACCCCACATCTTGCTTCCTCTCTCACCTTGTGATCTCTGAACAGCCTGCTCCTCTTTGACTTTCACCATGAGTCGAAGCAGCCTGAAGCTCTCACCCCAGATGCAGATGTCCAATCTTAAACTCTCCAGTCACCAGAATTTTGAGCCAAAGAAGCCATTTTATTTGTAAATTGCTCAGCTAAAAGTTTCTTTATTTGCAATTAGTAATGAATTAAGACATTCCCCAGAGTGGTACAGCTGAAGAGTATTAAAAATAAGATTTGAATCCAGATCTTGGATTTAAATCTTGCTCTCAAACACAACATTATTATGCTTGTTTTCAAGTTCTGTATTAAACAATAAGAAATATAGCACTCTTCAAAGTGACTATGAACATTTGACACAAGGCATACAAAGAAAAGTAAAGAAAAACAACTATTTGTTGGACTAAAGTTATAAATTTTGCTCATTAAATGTCATCATGAAGAGAGTTACAAAGTCAAATCCCAGTGTAGGAGAAGATTGGTAATGCATGCCTGTCATAGACCCATATTCATAATAAAGAGGTTTTGTAAAGCAACAATGATAATGCCTACAAGATTTTGACAATGAATATGGACAAACACCACACAAAGAAAAATACACAAATATCAAATTAGAATTTACTAAATTTAATATTTCATTAGGTAAGGAAGTTAAAATCACAATTAGATACCACAATGTACCTTATCTTTCAATAGCTAAAATGAAAATGATTGATGCTACTTGTAAAATGTAGAATATCTAATGTGCTTATATACTGCTTCTTGGGGTACATATTTCCACATTGGAAAACTTTTGGCCAATATCACTCAAAGCTAAACAATGAAAAGACCGCAATCCAGCAGTTAAACCATTAGGTAGCTGAATTGGAGAAATGCTTTTATTGTTTGACTAAGGATATATACAACTAATATTTAGAATAGCACTATTTTTAATCCCCAAAACATCCTAACTACCAATCAACAGTAAATTAGATTAATATTTTACAATCCAAACAGTGGTATACTTTATGCCAGTGGTAAAACATAGGCTATTGCTATTAAGAGTAAACATACAGAAAAGTACTCATACTGTCAGTGTATAGATTGCTAAATATTTACAATATGAACACTTTGACAGTTACACTGGATTATGTCATAGAGCATGCTGACATAATACAGTGCTTGTTCCTTATCTTCCATCCCAGAAACTACCATCCCAAAGAGCACCCAAATTTTGATTTCTAACATAGAGTTGTACCTCATTAAAAACTTATATACAATAAATCAGTCAATAAATTAAGTTTTGTGTTTTGTTTTATTGATAAACATTATGCTTGTGGTATGCCTTTATATAGAATGTGTTTTAACCTTCTATGAGGCAGTTTCTAAAGCCAAATAAAAACACAGAAATCACATGAAACAATCAATTGCTCATTTATATCAGCATGACTGAAAATCTGTATAAAATTACACCAGTATTAAAATAAAACTTATGAAGAAGTAATTTATATTATATAAAACAGGTAAATGACTAATACTGCCAATATTTAAAGAAGTCAAATAAAAGATGAGCACTTAATCAAAATACAAACAAAAGATTTTCGTAGGTAATCTACAAAAAGAATAATCTATATACTTTAAAAATTATGATGCTTTAGCTGCATAACAAATTTTCACAAACTTAGCAATGTAAGACAAATTTTATTGCTTCATAGGTCCCCGGATCAAATTCCAGGTATATGTTAGAAGGTTCTCTGCTTAGGATCTTACAGACTGTAGTCAGTGTTACATGAGCTACAGCTTTTACCAGTAATTCAGGGCTATCTTCTAGATTATTCAATTTGTTCATTGTCTTACATGAAAGTCTCTACTTTCTTACTGGCAGTAAACTGGGGCCATTTTTATGTCATAAAGGCTACCCTCTGGTTTTTGCCTTGTGACCCCTTACTCTCATCACATATTAGTTTATGTCTTCAAGGCCAAGTAGAGAGCATCTCTGGTTTTGAATCTCTTCTCTGGCGTTGAATTTCTTCCTTTTAAAAGTATCCCACTTATTTAAGTATTACCTAAGTAATCTTTTTAACTATTGTAAATTGATTAAGGATCTTAGTTACAACTACAAAAATCCCTAAACTTAATTACTACTACAAAAATCCCTTTGCAGATAGCCTAACATAATCACAGAACTGATATCCTACTGTATTCACAGGCTTCATTCAAATACCTATGGATTACACAGATTATATACACACATCCCTGTGTGCACCTGACAACCACAAACACATTTTAAAATGTGCAACCTTTCTTTACCTAAATAAATGTTCAACATAACTTATCAAACCTACTGTATTGGTGGATAATAAAAATCCTGATCAAATGTTGGTCAGAGTTACAGAAAGTAAATCTTGCATACCCTGTTTTTAGAACTTAAAAACTATACAATCATCAAACAACTCTTTATGGAATTTACAGAAGAAATTTAATATAATTTATAAAAACATATACTTTATATATAATTTTGTATAAGAGCCCAATAAAGTGTATGCAAGGTGGAGTGAAGGTCATAGTGATAGGGCAGTCAAAAATATCAAAAAATCTAAGAAAGTACTGACCTACTAGTCAAAACTAGAACTATAGTACATATTCTAATCTTTCCTCATCATTTAGAGCATGGGAAGACCTAGAAGACTAATTTTAGAATACATCAGAATTCTAGTTTGGAGATCTTATTTTAATAGTGATGTCAATGTCATAAAAGTTTTTGAATCATTAAAATAAAATTATCTTTCTGATCTTATACCTAACTTCAGAAAACATGCTTCTTTAGAACTTTCTGCAAAGGCTGTAATGGATAGAAAGCACCAGCAGGATGATAACAAATTGATATTCCAATAAAAAGGTGGCATCAGAACCTGAGTGAGATCATCACACAAAGAATTATAAAGGAAGCTCTACTGAGATTACTGAAGAAAATGCCATATACTTTACTTTTTCATTTTAATTATTTGTATTTATATTGAGTGTATTTCAGTAGATATTAATATCAAAATGTAAAGAAGGCATAAATACAGCACATAATGCTTTACTGTATTACACGGGTATAGTTATCACTACTTTACATTAAGAAACGGGTTGTTATCATCCTATTTTTATTTTCACAGTTTTCCACTCTTCTTATAACAGTTAACTCATGGGACTAACACAGATATTTCTTGTGCCTCTGTTTTAGTCCTTTCACTTGGAATAAAAATTTGTATACCTTGAGTGATATCAACAAGATAGCAGAATAAAAAAAACCTAGACCTGTTTCTACACAAAAGTACCAACTTAACAATATATGATTAAAAAAAAAAAACTATATAAAAACTTCAGAAACCAGTTAGGAAGTCACAGTACCCCAGGCAAACTCAAAATCAAGAATAGGTGAATTGAAAAGAATGACAAAAACCATTATATTTTAACCACATCAGTTCTTCCTCCAATCCAGTGCTGCTCCAAAATGGGAAGAAAAGTCAAACTCACGGCTTCTTTTTTGGGAAGGAAAAAGAAAAGTGGAACATATATCTAACATTCTGTTTTTTCTTCTTTTTTTTTTTTTTTGGTGGGGGAGGGTGTTGCAGAGAGGATTGGTTTCTGTCTCACCTGCTTTTGAGAAGTGATGGGAAGTATATACTTTGGATGCCTGAGGAGCTCCTACAACAGAAGTGAGCTCAGAGTCTTCTGGTAGTGCCAGACAACTGTAAGTACTTCAAACAAAAGTTGATACAGCTCACTGTTTTGGGAAAAAAGTTCTGTTTGTGGCTTCTCCTGTGATAGAGCAAGAGAAGAGTGGAATGTGTTTCCAACATTCTAGTCTTACTGATTTCAGGTCTACAACTGATTTCTGTCTCATTTGACTTTGATCACTGACAGGAAACCAACATATGTTGCATGACTGGAGGTGGTTGGGAACAAAAGAGGGAGCTCAGTTGCTTGCAGTAGCAACAGAATATGTGCAGTACTGCAGACAGACACCAAAGTCAGCAAGACACTACAATTTATTAAGTAAGAAACAATTAAATCACTCTTATTGGGAAGACACATGTACAAGCTCAGAGAAGAGACACCTCAGAAAAGGTCTGAAAGGATCACAGACTTTCTAATGATATTCTGTATAGTACAGAAAAGTGGCTGTTTTTTCAAGTGTACAAACAAGGAAAAATGTACATAAAAAACAACAACAACAAAAAAAAAAAACAAGCCGGGCTCGGTGGCTCAGCCTGTAATCCCGCGCTTTGGGAGGCTGAGGTGAGTGGATTGCCTGAGCCCGCGGGTTCGAGACCCGCCTGGGCAACTTGGTGAGACCTCATGTCTACAATAAATCAAAAAATCAGTTGGGTGTGGTAGCGCATGCCTGTAATTCCAGCTACTCGGAAGGCTGAGGAGGAAGGATCGCCAGAGCCCAGCAGGTTGAGGCTGCCGTGGCCAGGAGCGGCCACTGCACTCCAGTCTGGACGACAGAGTGAGACTCCAACTCAAAAAAAAAAAAAAAAAGGAAACACACACACAAAAAAGAAAAAAACAAAACAAAACAAAACAGAGAACCATGATCCCATCGAAAGAACAAAATAAATCTCCAGAAACCAAACCCCTGTAAAACTAATTTATAAATTACCTGACAAAGAATTAAAAATAATTATTTTAAGGAAACTCAGTGTACTGCGAGAGAAAACAGTTAAACAATATAAAGAAAACTATAAATGAATAAAATGAGAATAACAGCAAAGAGAGGCATGAACTAGATAGAAATATTAGAGTAAAGAATACACAATGGGAATCTCAGAAAGAGAAGAGACAAGAGAGGTCATTTTAAGAAATAAGAACTGAAACCTTCCCAAAATTGAAGAAGAAAATGCACATCTAAATTTAAGAAGCGCAAGTGACTCCAAATTAAATGAACTCAAAGGGGTTCAAACTAAGTCACATTATAACCAAACTGTCAAATTCAGACAACGATAATTTTGAAAAAAATAAAAGCTGCTTGTAATCTATAAGGAGTCTTCTATAAGATTGTTGGTAGATAATTTTTAGCATCACAAGCCAGAAGAGAGATGGATGATATATCCAAAATGTTGAAAGGAAACAAAACAAAACAAAACAAAACTCTGCTAAGACTAATGACCTGTGAAACTGTTCTTCAAAAATGAAGGAGAGACAAAAAGACATTACCATATGAAAAAGACTAAAGGGAAATATCACCTCTAGACCTAACTTACAAGAAATTGTAGAGGAAGTGTTTTAAGTTGAAACTAAAGGTTGCTGGACAGGATACTGGACAGCAATGTAAAAACATATTAAAATATAAAGCTCTCTGGTTAATATAAATACTGACAAATGTAGTATTCAATAATAATAATGGTCTAGTGTAAATTACTTTTAAATCAGGTATAGAATTTAAAAAGTAAAAGGTAAAAGCATAAATAACTAAAACTTTAAAATTATTTTAGTGAATATAAAATATGAAAATATGTAATTTGTAACATCACAGTATAAGGGGGTAAATATAAAAGAGTGGAATCTTTATATGTGATTAACATGATTATTACTGGTATAAGATAGAATGTTATAACTCTAACATTCTCCATATAATTCTTATGGTAACCTCAAAGAAAATGGTTATAAAAGATACATAAAAGAAAATGAAAGAATCATATCAAATCACCAAAAAAGCAATAAATGAAAATCAAAAGAAGTAAGAGAGGAAGAGGAGAATAATTTTAAAACAGCAGAAAAAAATTAACAGAATAGCAATTGTAAATACTTCCCTAGCCGGGCTCGGTGGCTCAGCCTGTAATCCTGCGCCTTGGGAGGCTGAGGTGAGTGGATTGCCTGAGCCCACAGGTTCGAGACCCGCCTGGGCAACTTGGCGAGACTTCATCTCTAAAATAAATCAAAAAATTAGCTGGGTGTGGTGGCGTGCACCTATAATTCCAGCTACTTGGAAGGCTGAGGCGGAAGGATCGCCAGAGCCCAGCAGGTCGAGGCTGAGGTGGCCGGAAGCGGCCACCGCACTCCAGTCTGGGCGACAGTGTGAGACTCCAACTCAAAAAAAAAAAACTTCCCTATAAGTTATTGCTTTCAATGTAGATAGATTAAACCCCATAGAATGATCAAATGAATTTCAAAAATCCAAGTATATGCTGTTTTTAAGAATTTCATTTTAAACATAAGGTCATACACAAGCTGAAATTGAAAGTATAAAAATTACTTTCTATGCAAATTGTAATAAAAATATTTGTTCATGTTTTATCAGAACATACAGACTTTAAAAAGTTACGAGAAACAAAAATGGAGAAAAGGGTTGATTCCCCAGAAAAATATAACAATTGTAACTATATATGCATGTAATAGCAGAGTAACCAGACATATGAAGCAAACATCAACAGAAATAAGGAGACAAAACACAATAATAATTGAAAATTTCTTACTTTCAAAATGAATATATCAACCAGAGAAAAGGTCAATAAGAAAATATAGGACTTGAACAGCACCATAAACTAGTTGGATGTAACTTATATGTTCATGATACTCAGGCCAAAACATAAAAATACACATTTTTTTTTGAAAGCAGGATTTATTGAGAGGACAGAGAAGCACTAAGAGTGGGAGGGGACCCGGAGGGGTTGCCCCAAAATACACATTTTTAAATATATATATGGAAATTATACAGCAAAGATCACACCTTAGGCTATAAAGCAAGTATCAAAAATTTTAAGAATATTGAAATTATACCAGGTATCTTTTCTTAGTACAATGGAATTAAACTAAAATCAGTAGCCAAAAATATCCTGAAAAATTTACAAATATGATTTAACACAACTGAACATCAAAGAGGTTAAAGAAAAAGATCAAAAGGAAAACTAAAAAATATCTTAAGACAAATAAAACAAAACCAAAACATACAAAAATTTATAGGATTCAGCAAAGATAGCACTAAGAAGAAAGTTTATCTTGGTAAATGCTTGTATTAAAAATAAAGAAAGAATGGGCTGGGCACAGTGGCTAAGCCTGAGCACTTTCGGAGGCCGAGGCAAGAGAACTACCTGAACCCAGGGGTTCGAGACCAGCCTGATCAACTTGGTGAGACCTCGCCTCTACAATAAATCACAAAAACTAGCCAGGCGTGGTAGCGCGCGTCTATAGTTCCAACTACTTGGAAGGCTGAGGTGGAAGGATCGCCTGAGCCCAGCAGGTCGAGGCAACAAAGGTGAGATTCAAAATAAAATTAAAATAAAGCAAATAAAATAAAATAAAATGTAAAATAAAATAAAAATTTTCAAAAATCAGCAAACTAACTTTACACATAAAAAATAAATAAATAAATAAAGACAGAAGAGTAAACTAAATCCCAAGTAAGCAGAAGAAAGAAAATACCATAATAAAGATTAGAGGAAATATAAACGACAAATATATTCAAGGAAACCAAGAGCAGGATTTTTGGAAAAGATCACACACAAAAAAGATACTGTATGATTACGCTAATATAAGGTCTAAAATAGTTCAGCTCTTAAGAACAGAAATTAGAATGATGGTTGCTAGGGTCAGGAAGAAGGATGAAAATGGGAGTTTTTGTTCAAAAGGGATAGATTTTCAGTTTTAGAATATGAAAATTTTCTAGACATTAGTTGCACAACATTTATTGAGTTAACACTATTATACTGCACACTTAAAAATGGTTAAGATGATAAATTTTATGTTGCATGTTTTTCACTATAATAGTGATAATCAGAATAGTAATAACTAAAGGAGAAAGAAATAAACCATTCAATCTTTATGATTCTTTCCAATTTCTAAGGTTGAACAGCATTTCTGAAATATAGATCAGACACCAAAACTGTGATAAATAAGGTCTTCTGAGACCAGAATACCCTGTGTAATTTGAGTAAACATTCTTAGGGAGTTTTGTGGGTACTTACTGAGTTTCTGCAAGTCTTAACAGATTCAGGTTGGAAGTAGTTTGTATTGCTTCCTCTGTCTATATGTACTGCTTATCCACCCTGGATTACAATATTCTCAGAACAATTATGCTGCAATTTGTTTACTTTTTCCTCTGTAACATATGGCATACAGTCTATATGGATCAATTGCTTTTAATTCAATGTAAATTTGAACATTTTTGTAGCACAATAATAACTATTACTTGACCAAGAGTATAATGAGCTGGACTCTCTGGACACAGAAAAAGGAAGAATCGGGAAAATGTTGTCAAGGATTCAATGTCATTGATGCACACAAATGGTGATTTATGTTTTGAGAAAGACTAAAAATTTACACAGATAAAATGAAAATACATATGTCTTATGAAGAAAGAGCATTTTAAGATGTTGTGGCCTAAAACGATACGAAATTTAAGAGCAGCATATATTTATTCTGTTTCTATATTGAGAACACTGACATGAAGACAACATCCCTGCCACAGCAAAGTGTACAATCAAGTGGCAGAAATTGATATATAAGCATCTTACTGTAATACAAAGAAGAACAGCATGATAATAAAGATTTGCATAGTGTGAAAAAGAAACAACTAACATTTGAAGAAAAATAAGAAACAGCTGAAACTGAAAACATTCTGAATGCTGTGCTAAGAAGAGAAAAAATAAAGACAGGGTATTTCAGACAAAAAAAAAATTCTTTCTTTTCAAAAAAACAGCATTTACAAAGGTGGTTGGTACTGGGCAATATAAAAGCCTAACATCATTGTGAAAATGCCTGGGTTGTAAATGTCACTGGGCTTCTGGCAGAACACTCCTCAACAGAAACAAAACTGGAATGTTCGTTTGAGAACAGATGAAGTACTGGCTTGAATGACACTACACAAGATTGACTTTCGACTGTAGGCACCAAAGGGCTTCTCCAGAGATTCTCAACAGGAAAACATTTATAAAAATCCTACATTTTTAAGACTTAAATTTTGAAATACTAGTGCAAATACATGGGAAAAAATTATAACTTAGTGTTTTCTCACCTCCCATATCAGTTCTTTATTTTTCCAATTCTTAGATGTACCTACCCAAGAGGCATAGACAAATTATAGACAAAACCCTGAGTTCCTTGATACCTGTGCCCCATCTATACAGAATTACATTCTATGAGCTTTAAACTGAGTATGTCCCCAAGCTTTTTTCACTTTCTTTCTTCTTAATTCTTGTCTACTTGTGTCTTTGCATGAGAAAGTAATCTGGTGAAGTTTCTGCAGACAACTTGTGATATCCTTTAGGTTGGTGTTATTACTTCAGAACAATTGACTGTAAGATACAAACTTGTAACAGAAGGAGGTGCAGTTTTGACAGGAGATTCAAGTATTTTGTAAGGAGAATTTTAAAAAGAGATTTTTCAAGGAAATAAATAATTTTTAGAAATCCTAAAATTATAACATTAAGAAAAATATCACTCTTAACATGATTATATGTGTGTGTGTGTGTGCAGGTGTGTATAAGTAAATTGAGAAAGCTATATTCAATGGAAAATTCAGTTTCAGTACCGAAAGATGATTTTCACTAATATAAAGTAATAAGTTAATACAATTTCAATTTTTGAGCATACAGAACATAATTGGTAAAATGCAAATTGGTAAATTGGCAGCAATTTATTGTGCATCTGCCGTATGCTAATCATATTAATTATTTCATTTAATACAATGCACTCCAGATGTATGGGAATTTCAGTTAACTAAACTGTGCCTGATCAAGTTTCCAACTTTATCCAGGTATCTTTTAAAATAATTCATCAATATGAAATTCAGCTGTAGAATATGAAATGATGTTGCCAAGCAACTAATGGAAATCTATTATCTACTTTGTACATTTGAGTCAATATAGTTGTGCTTAAATTTTAGAAAATTTTAAAGGAAATTTATGTTTACTTGTGGGTTTTTTTCTGTCCAGAATTTTACAAGTGTCAAATGCTAAATTTGGTATTTTGCTGTGTTCAAAAGGGAAAAAAATAAATCACTCTATAGGCTTTTAAATGATCAATAACTCACATAAAAATATGCATCTCAGCACATTGTGGATTTTACCAATCTTATATTATATACAAATTTGTAGGTGTAAGCTATCTTATATAGTCTTATAGAAGAGCTGTACCTTTACATTCAATGCTCAATTTATCAAAAAAAAAATTTAAACTAGCTTCATTTGAATTTTTTCCTGAAATATTGTGACCTTTAACTGCAGCATTGCTAATTTTATTTTTGTGATAAAATATTGAATATGAAATTATTTATCTGAAATGAAAAACTAAATTTTAATGCTATGATATATCTATCATTTTTAACATTTTGTAGAGTATGCAAATAAACATTTTTTTCAGTATAAATTTATTTTGCTGTGTTGCCAATTGGAATCAGGAATACAATGTTTTATCTTTATACAGTTTATCTGTAAAATCAAATTTATGTTGGTAATTGGGTTCCTGTGATTTTGAATAACTTTAGTAATTAAGTCCTGTGATGTTTAGTTGCAATATTCAACACTTTAAAAACTATTTTTAAATGTTGATTTCCATTTCTGATCCCAATTAGTTTAAAAATAGCTTTCTCTTGAATGTTTTAAAATTAATGATAAAAGGTGTCTTTCCTTGCTTTTACATTTTATACTTTACATGTTAATTAAGGTTGACAAAGGTTAACAAAGGTTAAGTTCTAACTTATTTTCTTCACGAAATATTTAGAACAATGAAACATCAACATCACTCTTTGAAGCACATGCTATTACATATCAATTTGTAATGAATATATTAAAAACTATTGAAGAAAAATCATCATACTTTTAGGATTCTACAGTATTAAACAAAGTAATGCATCAAGTGTTCTATGGTAGACAACTATAAATATGCACATACTGTACTCAAAAAGCAGCATTTTGTGTTTGGGTAACAGCAGACCTAAAAGACCGTTGAAAACATGATGAAGTCCAGAGGAAGAAGAAAAAGTAACTCTTCCTATAGCTCTCACTTAAGATTGAGACTTCCCCAGGGTACTCTAACAGCTACATCCTCACATCTCATTTGTGAGAACTGAACCAAATGGCCATTCACGAATCAATCAACAATAGTGGGGCTGTAATTAACAATATCGGTTTGGACTAGTCATTTTAGATAGCAAAACTCGCAGGGAATCAAACAGTATCCACCACAGTGCCCATTTTAAATATTGCATACACAGAATTCACGTCACATACACGTGCACATACACACAGCTAATCTTTCTTGATTTATCATATTTTATCTCTAATAGGAGATTTTTGCCTCATTCATTTTTGTATCCTCAACTTTATTAGCTCATAGCACATAGTGTATGCTCAATATCTACATCCTAAATACTGAGTTGATAATTAGACGATAGAATCAAATATGATATTTAAAAGATTAAGCAAGGAGTGTATTTGAAGGTGCTAGAGATGGATGCTGAGCCAATACTGTTAATTGAAATAGAGGGTAGAGGAGAAGAGACAGGGTTTATTTATTTAGGAATAGACAGGCAAGTATGCTCAGTCCCTAAGTTTGATATGCTGCAAGACATTTATGTGTATCTATCTAGAACAACAATTAAAATGAATTTCTAAAATTTAGGCAAAAGGCTGGATTTGAGTAGAGATTTGATCATCATTGCTGATTAGCATCACTTATTTCTGACAATTAATGAGTCTTCCCAAGCTGTTTGAGAAAACATTACAATATTTTAGCATGTAGGAGATTAGCAACAGAGTAAAAACTAGTGAAAAGACAGAAAATACATATTCACCGAGGGAGTGGGCGAAATTCTTAGATGAGTAGTAATTAATATACAAGGAAAATAAATATTTTCAAAAAAAGTTTTAGCAGTAGTGACCATAGAACTAGAAACAGAGGAGAAAACTATAAGCAGTCTGAACTGTAATTATGAAGTCATCAATGATGCTATTAAAAATAGAATATGAGTGTCTGATCTTAATTCAGGTGAAGTGAATCCCAGTGGCAGGTCCAAACTTCCTCTGTTCGTAAACCACTTATGTACCCAATCTTGACTTGTACCTCATATCTTTAAAAAAAATAGAATACGAGGTGTGTGCATAAAGAACAAATCATACTTACAGGAAGTTCGATGCTGAGAGGGGCAAGAATGATAGAATGTATATAAATAGGATAGGAACTGTTCACTTAAAAGAGAGAGATATAATGTGTTTACACCTTTAAAAAGGACAGTCATTCCAGAGGGTGAACTGAAGACTGTGAAAATTATTGATAGATCCTTGCCCTACAGAGGTCAAGGCAAGTTAGAAGAAACAGTATGGGTGAGGGGTTTAGCTTCAGATACGGATAAAGACATCTTTCCCCTGGAGATAGGAATGAAAGACAGGTAAATAAAAAAGTTTAGACTAAGAGAGAAAAACAGCTGGAAATATTTGTGGCCAAAAGTATCTATTTCTCAGTGAATTATAAGATTAAATTATGCAAGTAAATAATTGTAAGAGTTAACCTTTACTGAGTTCTTGCCATGTGCGATGTTCATAGTAATTATTGCATTTAAACTTTAGTAACAACTCTACAATGTAGTTACAGCTAGCTATACTCATTTCGTAGGCGAGAAAGCTAAGGCACAGAAAACCAAAATTATTTGCAAATGACAAAAAACAGATTTAAACTCAAGCAGTTATACGTCAGAGACCATACTTGTGATACCACAGTAATAAGTTATATCAATTAAATTAAATGAGTAGGTCCAAATGCTTTATAACATAGAAAATGAAGCTAATGTAGTTATAAGTAAAACACATTTTAAGCAGTATCATAGTATTATTTAAAATTGTACATTTAACAATTTTCAATTACAATCTTTTGGGTTAAAATGTTAGTGTGCATATAGCAAAACTATCTCACTCTTCCCATTCACACACACAAAAATAAACATTTTCAAAACTTTAAAATTCATATTCACAATGCAAATAAGGGGGCTATTACTGTTATTCAATGATAGAATGAAACATGATTATTATTCATTAACATAAACAGCAAAATAAATAACAGTTCCCTGTTCTGCCACACTGATACTGTGTTTAGTATTATATTTGACATCATTAATTGATTTTCAAAAATATACTGTATGAAACCCAGACTAGGAGTCAAAAATGAATCATTCAAGATGGACAATGTAGTTCTAGGAGAAGAGTAAGGGGCAAGACATCAAGGAAACTGATAGGAGTGGCCTTGTGTGGTGTGTATATTTCCTTTTGCTGTTACAACAAGTTACCCTGAATGCTGTGGCTTAAACACACACAAATATATTCTTACAGTTGTGGAGGTCAGTGAACCTAAATGAATTTCACTGAGTTAAAATTAAGATGTTGGAAAAGTTGCCTTCCCTTCTGTAGAGTTTAGAGGAGAATTCCTTTTGTTGTCTTTGTAGGTCCTAGAATCTGTTATGTATTGCTTAGTTTATTGATTCCCTTCCATCTTCAAAGCCAGCAATGGGTGGTTGAGTAATTCTTGCATTGCATCACTCTAACACTGACTCTTCTTCTGCCTCCTCTTCCATCTTTATAGACCTTTGTGACTACACTGCGCCCACGTGGACAGTTTAGGATAATTGTTCTACCTCAATATTAGCTGATGTTTAATTTGATCAGCAATCTTAATTCCCTTTTGCCATTTATAGGTTCTGGAATTTAGGGTGTGTATATATATATAGGAAACCATTATCTTGACTACCACAAATAAAGAAATATGAAAACTAAAATTGCTAGGCAAAAAAAATTCTGAAAAGACTGAAAAATTTAATGCATATGTTAAATTCTAAATGACTTAGATTATTTTGAGATGAAAGTATAGAAATCCTGAGTTTAGCATGACTTCATTCTTCTCAGTTTTCTTAGGTATTTCTTATTTGTTTTCATCAGTCTCAGTCACAATCTACATAGTTGAACTTATGCAATCTAAAATTCCTTCATTATTTATAGGTGGCACTGTTAGTCACTGTCTTCCATTGTCTTTCTTCCTTGATCAGAGTTCAGGATATTTACAGCATACAGAAAGACCATAAAAGTATCATGTGTGACCATTTCAGGAGAATGGCTTGGGACATACATGAGTCAATTTTAACACTTTGACCTAATTAGCTAACAGCTTTAAATGACTGAGTCAAGGAATACAGACAGACTATAACAAAATCACAACTATATCTTGATGATAAAACTATTAAATTATCTTCAGGAGTATATTTAAATACACTATACTTGTGTATAGTTGAAAACTAATATTCAATGTAAATGACATTTATTTTGCTTAATCATTGTTATAGATCAAGTTGAAAGTACAAAATAGCTCGAGATCTGTGTCTTCTGTCAGGCAGCTTTAACAACTCATCAATTTACCACATCAGAGTTCATGCTATATCTGAAAATTATGAAGTTTTTTCACAATTGCAACCATCAAATGTATAGCAAATTCGGTGTGCACTTTAATAAAAAAAGTGCACATAATCAGATAATTCCAGAATTTAGGTCCTGAATGAGAAATAACAGAGGTAAGCCAAATATAATTAAGAGAAGAAAAAAATGTCTACAAAAACCTGTATTTAAATAATCTATATCCCAGTTTCAGGTCTACAGTGCATTTTATTCTCAATTTATCCCCAAACAATATTATTCTATGTTTTTTTCTTTCTAATTTTTATTGTGCTTTAGACATAAAAGTAGCAATGATTAGGCAGAGAGCTTCATTATCTCCCTCATTACCCTAAAATGGTACTAATTGAAATACAAGTTATTATTTCTCAAATGAATATTTTCAATAATGCAGAATGCACGACTAAGTCATTGCATTGTTTATACTTCTTTTCAAAATGCTGACAACAGTATCTTCCATAATCTAAGAATTCATTCCATTTGAAGACTGTTCATCGAAAGTCATTGTCAAATCTATGTCTACTTAATGACATTGGAGTCAGGTTGAAACACCAAGATATTTCAGGCAGAGTACTTTCTCCAACTACTTTGTTCTTGATAACATTCTCAACATTTATTGCTGTTTTTGTACCTAACTGAGAGCTAAAAATGTCCTTTCTTGAAGAACATATACAAAATATTTAAGATTCACATGACACACATTCCTGAGACTTCATGAGAAGAGAGAAGGGTTGGATCATGTGTTAAGCATTTGATAATATTATAGGATCTCTCTCTCTCTCTCTCTCTGTGTGTGTGTGTGTGTGTGTGAATATATATATATATTTCATTTATTTCCCACAACAAAGCTCTAACAAGTATTGTTATCCTCCTTTAAAAAATAAGAAAAATGAAGACATATGTTGTTACATTATTTATCTATCTATCTATCTATCTATTTATTTATTTATTTATTTATGTTTTGAGTTGGAGTCTTACTCTGTCACCCAGATTGGAGTGCAGTGGCTGCTCTCGGCCACCACAGCCTCGACCTGCTGGGCTCCAGCGATCCTTCCGCCTCAGCCTTCCAAGTAGCCGGAACTACAGGCACGCGCTACCACGCCCGGCTGATTTTTCGATTTATTGTAGAGATGAGGTCTCGCCAAGTTGCCCAGGTGGGTCTCGAACCCGCAGACTCAGGCAATCCACTCACCTCAGCCTCCCAAAGTGCAGGATTACAGGCTGAGCCACCCAGCCCGGCTAAGTAACATTATAATAGGTACATAACTAGTTTAAAAACTATGTTGGAATTTTAATACAGGTGCCTGAATCTAAAGTCATTCATTGTTCTTAATTTTGTATCATTTTACCAACTTTCACATGGTAAATCTCATCCTTCAGAAATATAAAGTTTACAAAAAGAATTCACCAGTGACCTTTCAAATGACCTCACTAACAAAGCTCTGATCAAAATGGTTACTAAATTCTGTATTGGAAAGTTCCTCCACTTTCATCCCGTACCCTCATGAGGGAGTGAGTTGAATGACATCCAAAATAGTGTATCAGAACATTCCCTTTTTTAATAATAAAAATGGAATTGAAAAATATGTTGAGGTATTTGGCAACAATGATACTTTCAATAATGAGTCCTACAATTAGGCATGCATTGTAAACATTGCAAGACAGCTACAGCTTGTACCTCATGAGAGTTAGCCCCTTGAAACTTAATAACAAAGAGGGGCAGAGGTATAGAGGAGTTTCCTGAGATTAGCAAAATGCCAAATCAATTAGGAGGAAGACGTCGAGTCATATATACACAACTGCCTTATCAATTTCCTAATGGAATAAATTGCTTATTTTTTCCCTAAAGAAGGAGAATTTGAAGGGACAGAGAGAAAGTTACTCAAACAATTTTCTGGGAGGAAGAGAATCATTTAACCACTAACCTACTACACAATTACATGAGATCTTTTGTAAATGTAATTTGCATCAAACACAGACTCACAAACATATACACATACAAGACGGGGAATGACATTTATTAGAGATTACATTTCTAATAAGTATTTTTAGAAATGGGCCTTTGAACCAGTAAAACAGCTATGGGTCTCCATTTTAAGAGCTATTGAAAAAATGTCTTATCTACAGTTTAAGTCAACAAACCAAGAAAATGTATTTTTTCCTACTTGCTCTGTATTTTAGTGATTCTGAGCTCTTGTCTCTCGTGTCCACTGTGAGAGACATAAGTACCAGTAGGGAATTTTACTGATGATGCCATGTACTGGAGTCTAAATTCAGTTATTTGATGATAATGGAAATACACTAGCATAGTCTGACCATAGAAGTTTTTTATAGTGTGAAGGAAGCAAACTTGTAATGCATCATGCAGAAAAAAAATATATGAAATAATTTGAATTTTTGAAAAATTTATCTGTCAAAAGAATGCAAGACCTATTGAATAAAAAAATGTGACATTCTGGAATCTAGTAATCCAGGTATAAACCCATTTTCATAATTCAGAAAAGTGTGGATTACAACCCATGCTGGGATGACAAAAGTGAAAAAAGGAGAAATAATAGATCTTTGTTTATAGCTAAGGTCATTTATTTTATTTTTTGCCTGATCTATTTCTATCAAATCAACATTCACCTATACTACTATAAATCACTTTTTTGTATTTGTTGTGGCTTGCCTTGGCTTAAATATCTTAGTGGCTTATGTAATATTTATTAACTATTGAGATAGACACACTAATGCATGTTGAGCCTCCTCCTTAAAACAATAACACAGTAATCATTTAGAAAAAATACAGTGATATTTGACAAATAGATAATTTACAGAGGGAGTTGGTTAGAAGGTAAATTATACAATACAGTGATATTTTATTCAGTGCAAAGGAGATGTGAGTACGGTGAGAGAGAATGATAATCAATGGCTGATTTGGGACATCAAGCCCAAAATGGGACAGTGACTAACTTTTTAGAGATCAAAGAAATGTTAAGTAAGAGCAAATATGGTGAAGAGAGACATAAGAAAATAAGCAAAGATATCATAAACAAGAGATTATGCAAAAACTTCCTTTCTCTTTTTCTAGTACTGCCAAAATCCTTAAATAGGCATATGTTTATCCATTAGATGGAGAAGCTGGGTCATGCTATTCATTTTTTCTTAGGGTCCCTTTTGTGAACATCTGCTTTGATACTTCTAAAGATAATCTGTCACTAATATGAGAGTCCTGCTTCACTTCTGGATTATGATGTAAATGATGTATCTCCAATTTCTCCTTCCTCAGAGTTATTTTTCTTTAAAGTATTCATTACATCAACATATGATTTGTTTTACTTATACCTTTACTGACTGTATTTAAAACCATAGGCTCGGCTGGGCTCAGTGGCTCAGCCTGTAATTCCAGCACTTTTGGAGACCAAAGTGAGTGGAATGCCTGAGTCCACTGGCTCGAAATCAGCCCGGGCAATTTGGCGAGATCTTGTGTCTACAATAAATAAAAACTAGCAAGACACGGTAGTGTGCACCTGTAGTTCCGGCTACTTAGAAGGCTGAGGTGGAAGGATCACTGGAGCCCAGCAGGTCGACGCTGGGGTGGCTGTGAGTGTGCCACTGTACTCCAGCTTGAATGACAGAGCGAGACTCCTCCTCAAAAATAAATAAATAATGAAAAACAATAGGCTCATCTCTGTAAAGGCAAAAGTTTTTGTCTGTTTTTAGTTACTACCATGTCTACAAAACCTAAATTATTTCTAGTTCATAGTAAATATTAAAAACATTGATTGAATGAAATGAAAGAATGACTAATCCTTGGATAAGAATATCAACGTCATATTTATGATTTACTCAAGTATGCTAGAGTAGAATAATTTAAGCTAAATAGTATGATATGAATGAATGTTCAAAACTATTATTTATATTTAACAAGAATCTCTAGACAACATAAATACAAAGACAATCTCCAAGTAGAGTCTCTCACATTGTCTTTTGTGGTCCAATGACGTTATGATTTTATCTTTAATTTAGAACATAGTAAATTTAATGAAAATTATCACTCAGAACTTTGATTCTACCTCTCCCCTCTCTAACATACTTCATAAAGGGTCAACTGATGTTAGTTCCTCAAAAATTCTTAGCTTATATTGTAATCTTGCCAAGTCAGCTCCCCAATATAAGTCTGGATTTGGTGTTATTAATTTGCTTTGTGCTTCAGAGTCATAAGAGGGTGATCAGTCCTGCTAAAAATCCAGATTTGTAAGCTGAGTATTAAAAATTGAGTGGGATTTGGGCATTTCTGTGACTCAGGTACAAGTGGGGCAAAGATATATATTTTAAAACACTGATTTAAATGATGTTTGCCAAAATAATGTGATGTATGAAAAATACTGCAAAAGACAGACTCACATATTTTTAAAGAATTACAAAAGTTAGAGTATATAAAGATATCTGACTTGTGCAATTCCATCCTTACTGCTCATCTTGCTCATTTCTCACTCTATTAATTACCCAAAACACACGGATTCTTGTGGTAGACTGTAGTTGTTCATTACAAGTCCTGGAAAGGTGTAGTGGCTAGATAGGACATGTGGAAATGAAAAGTGGTTGAGATAATATTTTAAAATAACCATAACTGAACGTCATTCTCCATCAGACTTACTACTTCATTTTTTTTGTAGCTCCTAATCATGCAATTGGAAAGGCAATACATAGAGAAAAATATATTTTCTGTAGAACAGCTCAATTATTTAGACAAAGTTCATACGGCAAATAATTCCATCTGCTGAATACAAGTGGACAATAAGTATGAGGAGCTGAATTCTTTATTATATGATGAACATCTAGAAATTTCATTTGGGGTTAGCATCTCTAAGGCTTGAACTGAACTTGGACTTGCTGGTAATGGGATACACTGAAGGGTTAGTAGAGATTAACAAGTTTCTTATCCCAGAATAACACCTGAATTACTTGGTAAGTACTTAGAAGGAAACAGGACTCACACTGCTTTCTGACCTAAAACTGTTTGGTATTATGAAATCTGTGCAACAAAAACAAACTAGTGAATTAGTAAGCTGTCCCCAGATTTTGTGATATAAATATGCAGGACAGAATGTGTTACTCTTGGTACTCGGAAAGAAGTACAAGAAGGATGAAGACTTTGTGAACCCCAGCATTATTCCTTACTCAGCCATCGTGTTGAATTATTGAGAAGCAGCAAACGTTAAAGAGATCTTATCAATCACATATGTTTGAAAAGAATTATGCCACAAATAGAAAAAAATAAGCTTGAATACTTTCTTTTTCTATTTGGGCAGGTGTTGCACTTACTCCAAGACAGACAAGTTCGGAATATATATATATATATATATATATATTTGCTTCATAGTAGAGTCGTCTCTCATAGTAGAGTGGGTACCTGAAGGTATTTTAACATTTTCCTTGGGTTTTGTTAAGTCTCCTAAAATTAGATTATAGATAACAGGAAGGTGAAAATAGTCATGTTTTTTCTTGCTACCCTAGGTGGTTTTGATAATTTATGGCTTCTAATGTATGAATGCCAGACAAGAAGATTTGGAAGGAATCACATTTCATACTGGCTTTCTGAAGGCACAAGTCCCATAGGCCTCCTAAATTTTATAGCATAAGCCTGTGATTTGGTAGATAATACAATGGCAATATGACTCCAGGGACTGCAGGAAAAGCAAACCTTGTGTGTGTGTGACTCCAGTTGCTCATTATGGCTTGTAGTGATATAGCAATAAAGATATAGTGGCTTAGTAGCTAGATGAGAACTGTGGAATTGAGTAGTTCAGAGAATGTTTTAATACAGGCAAAAGAAGTTCAGAGAATATTTTAATATAGGCAAAATAAAACCTATAAAACTTCATAAATTGTACTTCCTACTCTGAGTCAGGATTGAGACAGAACAAAATTTCACCTATGAGCAGGTTGGTGGAATCCTGGGGTCAATTACCTATGCTAAATTTTCTTAAACGATTATTTTCCCCTGTATCCTATGGTCTCAAAGGACAATGATTGTAAGGGAATTTTAGTATTGCTAACAGGGTAGCAAAATGAAGACATTATTAGAAAAATGTATTTGAATGAAAATTCAATCCAAGATATCAAAATCTCAAGGTCAACAAGACCCTTTAGGATTTTAGAAAGCAGAGAAAATAGTTATTTATAAATAAATAGAAATTAATAACAAATGATGATAAACTGTAATAGTTATGTATAAAAGTTATGAAATTAGAAAGATTTAGAATTAGAAATAATTGATTTTTTAAAATTTCTGCCTGAATTTGGAGAGTGGTAGAAGTTGAAAATAGATGACTTTCAACTATTTTTAAAATATGAAATAAAGTTTATAAGAAAAAAAAGGAGTAGGAGGAAGAAGTGATAGGTTGTGTAGTGTTGAGGGAAAGACTTCTAGATAGCATAGTGAGATTCACCCACAATATGTAGAAAAATTTACAGAATCATTGAAAACCAAGCAGGGAAGAAAAGCTAAGGCCAAATTGTAAAAAGTCTTGATGGCAAATACATAGGCAAAAAATTTTGTCCTGAAAACCTGATAGTATTGTACAAACATGAAGCAGAATAATATCCAGTTATCCAATGATTTCCACTTTCATTAGACTTCAGAAGATGCATTTCTTTTCTCAAAACTGCTGCCTGGTATCCTATAGGTCAAGAATAGGCTTAATATCATTTTAGCCGGGCTCGGTGGCTCAGCCTGTAATCCCGCGCTTTGGAAGGCTGAGGTGAGTGGATTGCCTGAGCCCGCGGGTTTGAGACCCACCTGGGCAAGCAAGACCTCATCTCTACAATAAATCAAAAAATTAGCCAGGTGTGGTAGCGTGCGCCTGTAGTTCCAGCTACTTGGAAGGCTGAGGTGGAAGGATCGCCTGAGCCCAGCAGGTCGAGGCTGCGGTGGCCGGGAGCGGCCACTGCACTCCAGTCTGGGCGACAGAGTGAGACTCCAACTCAAAATAAATAAATAAAAATATATCATTTTAGTAAATTAATGAATAAACATTAATTGAAAGAGAAGAATTGCCTTCAAATGAAAGTTATTTGGATCCTGATGATATCTGATTTAAATAGCTCCATGATAATCTCCTGTCCCAGAAGTATGAGTAGCCCCAATCAAATACCCATACATGACTATTTCAATTTATACTTAAATTAATTAAATTTAAAAGTCAATTAATCAGTTGCATTAACCATATTTTTCAAGTATTCAATAGCAACATGTGCATAGTGTCTACCATACTGGAAAGATCAGATTTTATAATGTCCCCTTCATCATAGAAAATTATATTGGACAGGGCTGAATCTAATACAGAGTAATCTTTAAAATGTATGCCCATATCATTATGCCTCTAGAAATGTCTTTAATCATTTATTTATTTATTCATCCACAGAGTAACCAAACTGTTCCAGTATTCTCTGGACTGTTTCTGTTTTAGAATTGAATGAGGGAAGACATTATCTCAGCTCTCATGAAGATTTTACAAAGGGGATTTGACAATGATTAATTTTAGAGTATGTTCTTGTCTACTTCCTTGCTGGTTTACTCCATAGTACTAAGAGTTTATATTGATTTTCTACTTTGTAGTTTGATTTTTAACTTTATTTGCTACTACTTACTCCTCTAGTATTCTATAAGAAATACGACTTTTTTTCCCAAAGAGAACATGGTGCCTAAGATCTAATATCATGTACAGAGTCTTTCTCATGGGACTTCAATCTTGCTCAATGCTTATATGATCACCAGATTGAATAGCCCAAATTTTTACAGTCAAAGATTTGTTGTTAAATCAAGTTCTCAGTTACCTTCAAAAACAACTCAATAGATTACTGATCTTTTACATTTCCACTCAGTTTCATAAGCCAGTAATTCTCACCAAATTCATTTCCAGGAAAGAATCTTAGACCTATTTTATCCTTGTTTCTTTGTCGTCGTGTCTCTCTCATTTCAATAAGAATCAATTCAACTTTGAGATCATATAAAACAATATGAAGGGGTGAAAATATTTATATTTTATAGTTTGGAGCCCAGGAGAAGTTGACACTTTCACTTCTGCGAAGTTTTTGATTTCTTATTTACTTGTACCTCTGCTATCCAACAGCAAATTCTTATTTTTTTTTAATTATTATGTTTCTAAATGCAACAATTCTATCTGAATGGGATCTCTTCCCCTAGAACTACACTAGTGGTAGGTAGATTCTTTGTCTTCTGAGTTACTCAGGTAACAGTGTTACCAATCATTTTAAGTGTTTTCAATCAATGTATGATACAGGAATCCTTTTTGAGTCACTGATATCAATTTTATAATTGCCTACCAGCCAGGCTCGGTAGCTCAGCCTGTAATCCCGCGCTCTGGGAGACCGAGGTGAGTGGATTGCCTGAGCCCGCGGGTTCGAGACCCGCTGGGCAACTTGGCGAGACCTCATCTCTACAATAAAAATCAAAAAATTAGCCGGGTGTGGTAGCGCTCACCTGTAGTTCCAGCTACTTGGAAGGCTGAGGCGGAAGGATCGCTGGAGGCCAGCAGGTTGAGGCTGCGGTGGCCGGGAGTGGCCACTGCACTTCAGTCTGAGAGACAGAGTGAGACTCCAACTCAAAAAAAAAAAAATTGCCTATCAGATGACAGCCAAGCTAAATACTGATTTCTGTAGTAATTAGTATAGGCTGGGTCAAATGTCAATTAGATGAAAACTTATAATGAGTCTATATAATAGAACTTTATTTCTTGCTTACGTAAAAACCTTAGACAGTATTCAGGTGAGTAAAGTGTTCTGCTTCACATATTCCGAGACCTAAGATGAAAACCATTCTGTGATCTTCAACATATAACTTTCCAGGTTAGCACAGTTTTCTCTATCCTTTTGCAGGAAGAGTTAATGAACATGGAGAACTAACTACAAGAGAATGCTTATTTGGAGAGAGTAGAGACAGTGTTAAGCCACATCCTCTCACCTTTCTTTGGCTAGATCTGAAAGACATGATCAAACCTAACTTCAAACGAGCCTGTGAAACATAGTCAAACTGTGCATTCAAAAAGAAGAACTTGATTTGATGAATGCTGTCAGTCTCAGATTCAGAGATCCTCACTGATACACTGAGTTGACAAGTAAGTCAACACAGCACTTAGTCAGTTACTACACCTGTCAAATATTGTTTGCCAAGCTGTTTTCTGCTCTGCTGTAAGCTCATGATTTCTTAGTCTACTACTTCATTGGCCAAATAGACCTTCTCTCTCCTCTTCCTCAGCCTAAATTAATTCTAATCTCATATTGGGTGAAGTAAACTTCTACATCATTTTGTCTTGGCCGAACCAGGGGATTTAGACCCATAGAGTCCATCACATAAGGATTTTTAAAAATGATTTTAGTGGTAGTTATTATATCTATGTGCTTGCCCTGAGAAAATGTTTGAAATGAGCTTATTGAAATTGAAATGATATCCTACCACACTGTCTCCTTCCTCTTGTGAAAGCAGTAATGATCTAACTAAGCTGAGAAACCAAGCAATTCATTTTCCACCCTTATAAGTCATGGACAAATATGTCCTAGAACACAGATCATGTACTACCTTAGACTACAACGTTAGGAAACTTGGTAAGACAATTTTACACTGATGAGTTTGCTGAATACTTCTTGCATCTTTTGGCAGCTTCTTAGGATAAAACAAATAATACTACAAAGCTGACCAGTGGAGTCACAGAGTGAAAAACATATGGCTGTTTCAGTGGAGATTTTTCAACCTGAGGACTATAAATAAAAGCAACTGAACAAAATACTCTGGGACTTAGCACAGTTGGAAAACCCTGAAAAGTAGGAAATTAGAAAAGGATAACTTGGGACTGTAGGAAAAGTCTGGCCCCATATATCTCTCCCAAAAACCTAATTAGTTTTTCTACACCTAGAAAATACCATTACTGATGACAAACAGGATGGTTTTGACAGGGCGACTGAATGCCACTAGGGACAGATGCAAATTTTTGTCATTTGCTTCAAATTTCCTACAGGCAGAGGTTAAAATGAAGGCAAATTTCAAAACAATCTGAAGGAATGGGCAAAGGACAAAGTTTTAATGTTTTAAAAAAGAGCCATTCAGCATGCTTTCTCCTAGAATAAAATTATAACTGAAAAATATCTCTAGAATTAATTGGAAATGGACAGAACAGAAACTTATTCTGTACTCCTATAGGCTCTATTGTGAAGGACAACCAAACCCTGGCTAAGGAATATGTGATTGCTCAACCTCTGAAACAATTCCCTGACCTTAAAATTTGAACAGATTAGAAGTGGCCTATGAAACAGAATAGTGGAAAGGAGATAGCAGTGACTATTCAAATAAGTTCCTCAAGAAAAGAAGAATCAGCAAGAATGAAGTGTAATGACCAAGGGAAAATCTTCCAGAAAACATGACTAGAAGTCTCTAATTGGAAAACAAAACAAAACAAAAACCCTCCATTTTTAAATAATAGCATAGGCATAGCCTGTTAATCAATTTCAACAGACTATGATACTGGTTATAAACTAGTGGCCATGAGGCATTTCCAAATGAGTGTTTTTTCATACTTTATGCTTTTTCCATATGAATATATCAAACATCCTGAGCCTAGTTAAATGTATCATTTAATGATTGGTTGCCAGCCCATGGTGAACTACAGACAAATTTCATAGAGAGACCTGCATATCATTCAAGAATCCTTGGAAATAAGTAGAATTCATTCATGTTTTGTCCTCTTTTATGAGAAGATGTATATCCTTGAACATATTTGAAAGTCACTTATTAAGTTTTTTAAAATTTATTTGGTGGTTAAAGAGTTGGATCTTTTGCACATTTATTTTATATCCTGAGACTTTGCCAAAGTCCTTTATCAGTGTAAGGAGGTTTTTGACAGATTCTCTTGGGTTTTCAAGGTACACGATCATGTCATCTGCAACGAGAGATAACTTGACTTCCTCTTTTCCTCTCTGGATACCTCTGATTGCCTTCTGTTCTCTGATTGCACTAGCCAGGACTTCCAATACTATATTGAACAGGAGGGGTGAGAGTGGGCATCCTTGTCTTGTTCCAGTTTTCAGGGGAAATGGTTCCAATTTTTGTCCATTTAGGAGTATGCTGGCTGTGGGTTTCTCATAGATGGCTTTTACTATTCTGAGATATGTTCCCCATATGCCTAGATGTTTGAGGGTTTGAGGGTTTGTATCAAGAAGGGGTGCCGGATTTTCTCAAAAGCTTTTTCTGTATCTAATGATATAATCATGTGGTTTTTTTCTGACATCTGTTGATGTATTTAGTTACATTTATGATTTTACGAATGTTGAACCATTTCCCCTGAAAACTGGAACAAGACAAGGATGCCCACTCTCACCCCTCCT
>CAUYQG010143159.1:0-26988 GCA_963574415.1 Tarsius wallacei | reverse complement strand
ACACGCATTCGCAAGTCCAATCATGTATTATCCAACTGTACTTCTCAAGGTACTGTACTATATGATTTTAAATGTTTATTTTTTGTTTGTTATGGAGGTATCATTTATGTGAAAAGTATTATAAACCTATTACAGTACAGTTTTATATAGATGATTGTGTTAGTTGGGTACCTAGGCTAACTTTGTTGGACTTAAGAACAAATTGGACTCACTAATGCACTCTTGGAATGGAACTTGTTTGTATGTAGGGGACTTACTATACTAGGTGTGCAATAAATAATCAATGATCACCCCCTTTGAACTCTGGGTTTTTTATATATAAAATGCTCAGATACACTAGTTGATCTTTAAGTCTCCTACTGGCAGCCGGGCTCAGTGGCTCAGCCTGTAATCCCGCGCTTTGGGAGGCTGAGGTGAGTGGATTGCCTGAGCCCGCGGGTTCGAGACCCGCCTGGGCAACTTGGTGAGACCTCATCTCTACAATAAATCAAAAATTAGCCGGGCATGGTAGCACGTGCCTGTAGTTCCAGCTACTTGGAAGGCTGAGGCAGAAGGATCGCTGGAGCCCAGCAGGTTGAGGCTGTGGTGGCCGGGAGTGGCCACTGCACTCCAGTCTGGGCAACAGAGTGAGACTCCAACTCAAAAACAAACAAAACAAAACAAAACAAAACAAAAAAAGCCTCCTACTGGCACAAAAATGGAATGATTTTTTTTTTAAGAGGAGATCAAGCCTGTCTTCATGTAGATGGAAAGATAGAACTTAGGGAAAAAGATGTCTTGTTTGCAAAGCCCTTTGCACAGAAATATACACAGGAGAGAAACTCCCTGTGGGCTGGGTGCCCCTTGGGACCAACCCTATGTCTGTGGTGACCCAGCAGACACGGCTTTACTTAGTCTAACTCAACACAGGAATATTTGCATTTTTCTTGGGGCTTATCTTGCACAGAAATATTTGCCTTTTTGGGGGGCGGGGGGGCCTTACCTTAATGGAAACAAAGAATTTTTGAAAATGAAATGCCATCTTGATGTACCATACTTGACCTAATGTCTACCTGACACATGACATAGAGGTCCCCTCCAGAGGAATATAGAGAGGGCCCTTGGGAATGGATGGGAGAGGTTGAACCAGGCGCATTCTTTTCCCCTTCAATCTGGCCATTGTTTAAATTGAGTACACATCATATTCACAATATTTGCTTCAATACCATGAGACTTTCTAATGGACCCATAAAGAAATGCTTTGAGAGGACAAAGGTCTCTTTAGAGGTTTATTGGTCAACCTTGATGTTACCAACTTCTTGACTTTTAGTTTCTTCAACTCCACAACTGTAAAGATTGCTCAAATCACCCTTGCAAAAAGAAAGCTTTTACTTAGACCACGAGTGGTTTCATTTAGAAATTGCAACAGACCGAAGTGACTTTTATTTTGTTAGGCATTTTGCTTGGAGAGTCCAGAAATTCAACTCCTGGGTTTACCTTTGCAGTCCCCAGGCCACCAGCTGGTGGGAGGTGACATCTGTGGTATCTTCCGAAAGCAGGTGTTGGAGAGCTGACTCAGGCCAAACTCTCTGTTCACATGCTGTGTGCTTGTCTGAGAGCTTATCAGGATGGAATTTATACTTGATGCACTCTGCAAATCTTTATTGAGCTATTTTTTATTAGTGTCTGAAATCAACTGTGTCATTTGCAACTCAGGATGGAGAAATACTTTATTCAGGGTTGCAAGAGGGACTTTATTTCATTGTTAGGGAGCCTGTATTATGACTTAAGTACCTCATTTATCTGGCATCACGGATAAATTGTTTCTGCCTAAGTGGCTGCTGAGAGTACAGCTCCTCGCACATCTAGGAACTCAACACATATCTGTTGAATGAACTAAATGAAACATCTCTTCAAATGCCAGGTCATTTTAAAAAGTGATAAGCATTTGATTGATATCTTCCTGAAGTAAATCCGATACATTCTTGCCTCTGAGTCACAATACGCTGAATGTGGATTGGACTTTCTCATGATGAATTGAAGCCATGGTTTTGTTGGGGACCTATGTCATTGTTCCATCTTGTAACACACCAGGGCCCTTTTTTTTTTTGGCCACTGTCACTTCTACTACTTCCTAGGTCTGTCTTTAAAATGTTCACACCCTCTGGTCTCTCCATAGACTCTGGCCTAATAGCAGAGTCTATGGAAAGAACACACACTTTGGTTGTCTCAGACAGAGCAGCCTTCTCTCCCATTTTCTGGCTGCAGAACTTGATTGAGTTTCCTAATTTCACTGAAGCTAGGCTTCCCCGTCTGTCAGGTGAAGGATCTGGGCATGACCTGATAGTGTTGCTAGGCTATTAAGTTAACTAATGTGTATTAAGGACCTGACCAGGTGATGGCACTTTCTCTCACCTTCTGCTACTCAGTGTGGTCCAGGGACCAGCTCAGCAGCATCTGCTGGGAACTTGTTAGAAATGTGATGCCCACACCTATAGGAATCCAAATCTGCATATTCATGAGCTCTCAAAGGGTTCCTATGTACACTGAATATAGGAAAGCACTGGCCTAAAGTTTCTTTTTTCTCTCCTCTCTGGGAGAGAGAACAACATGACAGCTTTGGGTCATCAGGGCCTTAGAAGCCTGGGTGCAGGGTTCTAAGCATCACCAGAAGTGGCATCTGAAAGAAGAGTTGGAACTTTTGACTGCATCCTTCTCTGGGTGGTGGGTTAATTTGAGATAGCCTTTCACTGTTCACTGCTTAGCCATCCACATACAGACACAAAATCATCATGTGGGGGACATGAAGATGAGGGACTCCCTCCTCCCCTGGGAGAGCTGGATATCCAGTCTGGGCCTCCATAAATGTGTCCTGGGAGCGACTCTGGGCCATCAGCCAAGACAGGGTGGCAGAGCCTCGTGCTTTCTCTGCTATCAATGTCCAACCTAACCAAGTCCTTACCCTGCACATCAAGGAGACTTGAGCAGGCCCTGAGGGCCTGAGCAAACACAGAGGTTGCCCTGGGAGGTGGTACCCGGCCTGTTTGCGGAGAAGCTGGTTCTACCTCCTGGCCACCTTGTCTAGGTATTGTGGCATCTAATCACTGCTTTTTCGTGTTCTTAACCAGATCAACCCTTGCTTTCCCATTGCCCCTTATGGCATCTTCTGCTACATTCTAAATTCCTGTTATTCAGAGGGCAGTACCAGGACTGAGGCACGGGCATGGCTGGAAGATTGTCCCCACGTGCAGAGGCCCAGGCCCCGCCTGGTCCCACTGAGTCTGTATGTGGATTTCAAGTTCCCAGGTGATCATGTACACATAGACTTTGAGCAGAGCTAGGCTAGTGTATGTTCAGCAAATAGTAATTCTCTCTTCCTTTGTCCAACCTGGTATAAGAAATGAAACTCAATAAGGCTCTGCATGAGAACTTGAGAAATGAGGAGCAAGATTGGGAGCAGGAATTCTGTGAGAGCTGTCTCTCTCAGGTCCCTGGAAGACCTGGGCAGCTCCAGGACAGACCTGCGGCTACCTGGCAGGAAATGTGCTGCCCTGGCCACTGTTCCTCCTCGTGGATGTCGGCAGCCCATGGAACCTCTCTTGAGACAGCCGCTGTCTGTGTCGCAATCGCCCGGGGCAGCAGGAGGATAAACAGAGCCCAGTGCCGTGTCCTGCTCTTACATAACCTCGCTGGAGTCAGGCTTTCCAGATGTTGTGTATGGACATGGTCCCCTCTTCTAGCACTACCTGTTTCTTGAGTCATGTTCAGCTTTTCCAGGCAAAGGTCAGAACGCAAGCTCTGAGGACAGCCAGTGTAGTTTAAATCTGGGAACGGGCCTTTTGTGAGCTCACTCTAAGTTGTGTGTACATGCTTTCCTGGAGTCTCTCAGAAAGCTTTTCTTTTTCTTTCCCTCGTGTTCTCTCCCTCCCTCCCACCTTCCCTTCTTTGCTCCTTCCTTCCTTCCCTAGTTCCCTCCTTCCCTCCCTCCCTCTCTCTCTCCCCCCTGCTTCCCTTCCTTCTTTCTTTTTTTTTTTTTTGAGTTGGAGTCTCACTCTGTCACCCAGACTGGAGTGCCGTAGCCGCTCCCGGCCACCGCAGCCTCGACCTGCTGGGCTCCGGCGATCCTTCCGCCTCAGCCTTCCGAATAGCCGAAATTACAGGCATGTGCTACCACGCCCGGCTGATTTTTTAATTTCTTATAGAGATGAGGTCTTACCGAGTTGCCCAGGTGGGTCTCGAACCTGCGGGTTCAGGCAATCCACTCACCTCAGCCTCCCAAAGTATGGGATTACAGGCTGAGCCACCGAGCCCGGCTCCCTTCCTTCTTTCTTCTCCCTTTCCTCTTTTTCTCCTTCCTTCTCTCCCTCTTTCCCTCCCCCCTCCTTCCCTTCCTTCCTTCCTTCTTCCCTCCCTCTCTTCCTTTTTCCATCCCTTCCTTCCCTCCTTCCTTTTCTCCTTCCTTTCTTCCTTCCTTCTCTCCCTTTTTCCCTTCCTTCTTCCCTCCCTCTACCTTTCTCCCTTCCTTTTTCCCTTCTTCCTTCCCTCCCTTTCTCCCTCCCTCTCCCTTCCTCTCTGTCTTGGAGAAATACAGTTTGGTGGGGCAGGGTGGGGGCGGGGGGAGCAGGGGGGCAGGGGGAGGGGCACAGGAGCTCCAGTTTTGGTTGGTCACAGGCTTACAGATTTGTGCAGGAACCTAAACTCCAGTCCAAGGCTCAGGCTGATAGAGAGTCCCAGGCCTGTAGCTGGCAGCTTTTGGCCAGCAAAGTCCCCCCGCTGGTGGGCTCTCCCCATATGGTGGGTCACTCCAAGGCCACACTCAGGGAATCAGGATGGGCACAAGGTAGTGACTGCAGTAGGCTTCAGCCCACAGACCCACACTGAGCTGACACTCCCTGAGCGTTTGTGCTGGTCCCAGCATTTTCCTGGTGGTGGGAAGGCTTGGAGACAGTTTCAGACCTCAGGAATCACACAGCTAGACCTCATCACAAAAAAAAAAAATAGCCGAGCATTGTGTGTATGCCTGTAATCCCAGCACATTGGGAGGCTGAGCCAGGAGGATCGCTTGAGACCAAAAATTTGAGGCCAGCCTGGGCAACAAAGCGAGACCTCATCCCTACAAAAAATAAAAAATATATTCCCACATGGTAGTGCATGCCTGTAGTCCCAGCTACTCAGGAGGCCGAGGCAGAAGGATTGCCTGAGCCCAGGAGGTCGAGGCTGTGGTGAGCCATGATGGTGTCACTGCACTCCAGCCTGGGTGATGGAGTGAGACTGACTCAAAAAGAAATGTTCTCCCGTATTTTCATGTGTTCCTCCTTTTCACTTGCTTTGTTATTGTCATTTCTATCTGGGGAAGGGAGAGAAAGTGAAACAGCATGTTTCAGATGTGGAATTAAACCAGAGCCTTCCGAGGAAGAGAGGGGTAACTGGCTCCTCCTGCTTGCTCCAGGCTCTGCACCTGAGCGGCTGAACAGGGCCCAGGAAACTGAGCTAGTCTGGAATCCAGCCGCATCCGGGGCCGGTGGCCCATTTCAGCTCTGCAGCCTGAACTTGCTTCTCCTAGGTCTTTCTTGTCTTAGCTGACTTAGCAAGTTAGATTTTGAGACTTAACTAAGAATCTGAGGCACTACATCTACCCCAGCAACGGTGTTCTGTCTGATGATTCTGTGTAGACACTTAACTGCTTCTGCCTTCTGAGTTGGTCCTGGGATCACTGCGACACAGGGCAAGTTTCTCTTGTGCTCGAAGCTATTCTTCTGCCCTGTTTGAGCTAGTAAGAGGGAGGTGCCAGGCTGACAAGTTCAATCCCTGGGGCTTTAGAAACCAGTTGTGCTACCTCCCCAGCTCCACCCTAGGAAGAGATGATACGTTTTACAGGATGGGCAGAGGGAGAGGGCAACACAGACACATGAGCTGAACTGCAGAACTTTGAGTGCTGGGGTGTGAGAAGGAAAACCCATGCTGTAAATACCCCTGGTGAAATTTGTAGACACTCTGGTCATTTGTCCAGTTCATGTTTATTGAACTGAGTACTGCTGATAAACAACTGAAGCTTTTGCCTTTGAAAAGTCTCTGTCCTGGTGGTGAGTGGTGGTTCACGCTTGTAATCCTGGTACTTTGGGAGGCTGAGGCAAAAGGATTGCTTGAGTCCAGGAGTTTAAGAGCAGCCTGGGTGACATAATGAGACTTGTCTCTACAAAAGTGTTTTTTAAAAAATTAGCCAGGTACAATGGTGCGCACCTGTAGTCCTGGCTACTCGGGTTGCTGAGGTGGAAGGATTGCCTGAGCCCAGGAGATCGAGACTGCAGTGCGCTGTGCTCATGCCACTGTACTTCAGCCTGGGTGACAGAGTGAGACCCTGACTTAAAAAAGAAAAGAAAATTATCTGTCCCCAAGTTTGTGTATGGTTTGGCAGCAAGATCCAGGACCCTGACATCCTTCCATGGTCCAATCTTTTGGAGAAAATATGGAATAAAAGATGCAGTACTGTTCCAGTCACGTGGTTCTATTGTAAATCATCCTTATTGGTATTCTGGACACTTGGGGGTACTCACTCAGGAGTGGGGTTTTTCTCATCTGCAGGATGAAGGCAGTTGCCATGGAAGGTTCTCAGCCGTGCAGGCAGCCTGGAACTCCCGCCACACTGGCCTGCCGCCTGCCCGTTCATTCTTACAGCTTTCCAGGAGCATCAGCAGAGGCTTGTCCTGACACACCTCGGTGCTTACCAGGCCTTGGCCTGCCGGGGTGTCTGGACACGAGCTGCTGACTGTGGGCAGGAGGCTGGACGTTTCAGATGTGTGATTTACACGTGGTGTCTGCAGTGCACAGGATTACAGTATCGCCCTGTCATCTCAAAGCATTCACTGCATGTCTTGGCATTCGGTCGAAGGCCACGTTTGAAAGTGCTGAAGAAGAAATTTGCTTTGATCTTCTAGGTTGCGGGGCAGGCCTGCCAGCCATCAAGTTGCCCACTTCTGGGGCACCCACATTCTGCTCCAGTTCTAAGAGATCTTCTGCTTTGTTTTTGCTGCTTTTGCAGAGGAAGGGTGCTTGATGTGGCTGTGCTTAGACCCACCTAGCTTGCACCCATACCTGTTTATATAGTTAACACGGGATGGGCTGGTTTCCTCTGTGCTGGGAAGGTCGGTTCTCCCTCTCTTTCTCCAGTCTAGGGATATTTTAAATGGGAAATGGGAAAAAGAGACTGTGTCCTTCAGCTTGGCATTGGCCCCAGGGTGTGTCTTCCAGATCATGATGCTATGAGGAGTAGGACATAGAACTGGGGCTTCAGAGACCCCACCCCACTCAAGAGGAGGTGGTGGTATATATCTGAGGGATTTTCCATCTAGTACCAAATAGGAATGGAGTGGAGTGCTCTGGAAAGAGACGCAATTTGTGCTGAAACTCTAGGGTCAAGGTCCCACCCTAAGTGGGTTATGTGGCTGGGGGCAGACTCCTTGACCTCATGGATTCTATATAGTGCTGGTGCCTTTCCCACGGGGCTGGGGTCATGGGAACTACATGGGAGGGTGTACTGTCTTGCTTGGTTCATGATCAAGAACACATGTGCTGGTGACTTGGATGATCTGTGTGGATACAGTGGCTCTGCTAGTATTGGAGAATCACAGCACAGTAACCAGCGTTCGAAGTTCTTTTGTTCGCTTGTGCACATAAACACAGATGCTCCTTGATTTACAGCAGGGTGACATCCTAATAAACCCATGCTCAGTTGAAAATATCCTAAGTCAAAAAGGTGTTGAACACACCTAATCAAGTGAACATCACAGCTTAGCCTAGCCTGCCTTAAACATGCTCAGGACACTTATATTAGCCTACAGTTGGGCAACATCACCTAACATAAGCCTATTTTATACGAAAGTGTTGGAGATCTTGTATAATCTATGGAGTACAGTCCAGTGTAAAGTGCAGTGCTGGTTGTTTACTCTCGTGATTGCATCACTGGCTGGGAGCTACCCAGTTGAGAGAGAGAGAGAGAGAAAGAGAAATCAGAGAGAGACAGAGACAGTGACAGAGACTGAGAGAGAGTTGGGAGGGAGAAGAGAGAGATAGAGACAGAGACAGAGAGAGAGAGAGAGAGAGAGAGATGGGGAAGGAGAGAGAGAAATGGGAGAGAAAGAGAGAGACAGAGACAGACAGAGACTGAGAGAGAGAGAGAGAGAGACAGAGGGGAGGAGGGGGAATGACAGAGACAGAGACACACAGAGAGAGATAGGGAGAGAGACAGACAAACAGACAGAGACTGAGAGAGAAAGAGAAAGAGAGAGAGATGAGGGGAGAGAGAGAGAGAGACAGAGATGGAAGGAGGAGGAGAGAGAGAGACAGAGAGAGACCGAGAGATAAACAGAGACAGAGATAGAGTCAGAGTGTGAGAGAGAGAGAGAGAGAGAGAGAGAGACTTGGAGAGAGACACCGCAAGAAAAAGGGAGGGAGGGAGAAAGAGAGATGGGGTGGGGAGAGGCAGAGAGCGACTGAGAGAGAGAGAGAGAGAGAGAGGGAGAGAGATGGGAGAGGGAGAGACAGAGACTGAGAGAAAGAGGGAGAGTGTGAGAAAGATAGGAGCGATCCATATATCTCCATCCCAGGAAAAGATCAAAATTCAAAAACTGAGGGGTGGTTTACCCAAAATGCCTAAAGCTTCTGCACCATCGCACAGTTGAGGAATCATACATTGAACCATCGTAAGACAAGGGTCATCTATTCTTGGAAAGTACGAGTGTGTCCGGGGGTGAGTGGGAAATGCCCTCTTGCACTTGCTGTGGGACTGTAGGGGGGACGACATAAAGGCCCAGCAGCAGCCTGGGGGGTAAGTAGGTCCGCAGGGTCAACAAAACAAGCCCAGGAAGGGCATGTGTCTGCAGCCCCCTTGGAGACGGTAGCCTGGGGGACCTGCGCCTTTGTTCCTCAAGCAGGCAATTGCTACTGTCCCCTTGACAGGGCAGGATTTCTCTGTTTCATCGGAGCTATGGCTCATAAATCAGTCCAATAAAAAGAAATCCAATCTTGGAAATGTCCAGCAGTTGAAAAATTCTGGGATTAAGGGAGTACAGTGGGCGCTGTAAATCAGCCAGGAGGGAGGCCATTCTGACTGGTCTGGGTGGGAGAGGAGGAGGGTGGAGGCCAGGTTGTCTGCAGGGACTGGAAGAGGTCAACTGAGCAGAGGAGGACTTTGCTGCGGAGAAAGTGGGACTGATCTCAAGGTCTTTGCCGGGGAGACAGACTTCTTTACGCGTTCCCAGTTAACTCTTTAAAAAATTTCAAAAAAATGGAGTCTCCGGGATGTTCAAGTGAGCCACTGGGTAGTTGTAGACATGCACATTCGAGGGGCTCAGAATCACACTGACCTGCTTCTGCTCAGTCGCTAAGCCGAGCTTTCATTTCCACTCTGTGCACACGATGGCTCCCCCATGACCTGCTGCATTCCCAGGAAAGAGGCAAAAGGGGAAAGAGTGCTTTGGGACAAAGCAGCTGTGGCCAGGCCTGTGGGCCGCTCCCTCCCAGGCCACTCCCTCACTCCTGTGACCCCAAATGGTCACATAGATTCTCTCCCCAGTCAAGAGGTCTCTGTTTAGAGAGTTGGCAAGGAAGGTCCCCATGGTGGGCTGAGCTGCTATAGACAGGTACACAGACACACACCTTTCAGGGGGAGAGTCTCTTTCATTCTCCCTTCCCCAGATCTCCTCTTCCAATCAAGAAATAGTTGCTCTTCTGGGTGAGTGACTGTGCCTTGTGTTGGCAGGAGACCTTTCTCCCAGGAGTGTAAATCCCTTTACATAGAGGTGACCTCAGGCATTCTAGCCAGTAGCTAAGAACTGTGTCTTTCAGGAAGCAGAGACTCCACTCCTGCCTGCCCAGGGCTTTTCGCCCTCAGCACAGAAGTGCACACTAGTTGAATTCCTGCTGCTCATCCCTGCATTTCTTTGCCAGAAGGCTTTCTCTGGAGGCCAGAGTCCACGTTGCTCTGTGTGTGGCAGGTGACGTGTCAGGGACTGCCGACCCCTACAATAACGCTCAACCAGCAGCTGATGGGTGGTGGTATATAAATACCCTGGCTCCCTCACCCTCAGGCTGAATGGCTCTGAGAACCACATCTATACTGTCTCCTAGAGTTGTCCGGTAGGACTATACTCCAGAGGGCCACAGAGGCTACCTGCTGGATAATGCAAAGTGTTATGGGCTGCTTGCCCCAGCCTCAGTTCCTCCTTTCTCTATCTTCACATCCAAATAAGTTGCTTGCACGGAATACTGGAGTCTGTTGGGTGGCATCTGAAGCTAAGACGTTTACTTACATCCTTTGTGCAGGCAGGCAATGGCGGACATAGGGAAGGTGAGAAGAGCAGAATCAGAGACAACCAGAGTGAACCCAGAACCAGGGGAAGACATTGGCATCTCTGCCTGAGGAGACTGTGCCATTTCCCCATCCCCAGTGTTGATGTTCACAACTTCTCCAGAAAAGCTGAATGAGCTCCCCTTGTCCTATTTCCTGAGACTTAGCTGCTGTTTCTACCAGAAATGAAATCCACTATGGGAGACACCATAAGTGTTCCTCAACCATGCAGATGTCTCCTCGCTATCCCTCGTCCCGGTCTCTTCTGCAGGAAAGAGGACAAGTGTGGGGCGGGAATAACTGTCATGCACCTGAGACCCTTGGCTTTAGCAGGAAAGGCAGCCCAAGGAACCATGGGACCTGCTTCAGGGCTGGAGAGAGAGAGTGATGGGGTGGGGTCAACCTGTCCCCAGAGTCCCTCCCTCCAGCCACTAGCAGAGTTACAAACCACCCACAAGGGGAAGGAAATATCCTGTCTAGCAGGGTATTAAAGCCTCCAACTATGATCGTATGGGTGTCTATGTTCTCTCTTCACTTACGTAGCAAGTGCTTTATAAAGCTGGGTGTTCCTGTGTTGGGTGAGTATATATTTAAGACGGATATTTCTTGCTGGAGGGAGGGGGCCATGTGGCAACACTCTGGATACCTGGTCCACTACCAGGGGAGAGAGGTCCAGTTAGAAGCCCAAATTCCACCTGCACGCAACTTACTTTTGTGGTAAATCCTCACTTATACCCCACAACTCTTTAAAACACAAAGTACTCTTTCTAGTTCCCTGCTGAATAGTGTCTCAGTCCAAATGACAGTCACCTTTCAAGACAGTCACTCTTCTTCCACATATCTCCCCTCCTTGTTTCCAGTATTTTCCAGACCTCAGAGGAGAGTTAGAAAAGAATCCCCATCTCAGAGATGTAAGAGCTCCCTTACGCCCTATTGGAGAGCACATGCTTCTTACTTCTGGTCCGTGAGTTCACCACACTGATGTTCTTCCCACCCTAGACTTTACAACACGTGTTCAAGGGTGAGGCTCGGCTTCCTTTAGAAAAGTAGAAATAGAAGATCAAAGGGGATCTGAAGGAATCATGGACTCTGAGGTCCCTTGAGCATGTTGTGGGAGACACCAGTAGGGACAGGGCAGGCTTAATTTTTTGGCTCCATGAATGTATGTGTGTGTGTTTATTTTTAAAGTGTCTGTCAAGACAGCATCTCCAGCAGGACTGCCTGATAAAGAACCTGGTGCCTCGGGCCTGTTGCTGTTTTTAGCCCTGCCCCTGAAACCCAGGTGTGGCTCTAGCGCAGGCTGTTGGACATGTTCCCACCTCCCAGGCCCCTCTGGTTCCTGGGTGGATGCTTTTGAAAGCATCTAGCAGGTTCCTAAGGGTGTGGCTCTGTGAAACATGCTGGGATGCAGAAATGGATAAAATAGGCTCCTTGCCCTGCAAATGCCAGAGTCTGGGAGGCTGAGTGCTGGTTAAAATATTCAACAAAGACAGAGTGACTGGCACAGGGTTGGATGGAGTGAGATTTTGGCTCTTGTAGTTAATATGTCATGGGGAGGTAGTAATGAGGGGTCGGGGGTGGGGTAGGGACAGGAAAGCACAGGAGGGGGCTCTGGAGGACAGTTATTTTCCAAGTGGTATGTTAACAACTGATACATTCATACCGGCACACACTGCTGACCTGTGCCCATTTGATAAGGGGGCATGAGTTCCTCGCACCCAAAGAATGGGTGCTCTGAGCTTGTCAGAGGGCTGGCGGCTCCTCCCCGAGCTGGGGGGAAATTGCCAGAGCTTCCTCCTACAAACTCCCAGGGAACTTCTGGCCGAGCCTTACTCCTGGGCAGCTGCGGCACGGATTGGAAAAGCTGGGCCCGTGCCGCCTGCTCACCTCTAATTATGTTTGCTTAAATCTGCTGGCATGTCAGGGCTGCACCTGGAGCCAAATGTGTTTAAATAAAACCTGAGCCCAAGAAGCGCTGATGTCCCTTGTCCTGCACTGTGGCCGTTTCGTGACTTTGTTTTCTGATGGGTGCAGACTGGCCAGGCACTGTCGTTTGGAGACATGGCATGCATGTGTTTTTGTTTCACTCGAAATATGGTAATTTACTAACATCATAAAGGCCAAGTTATGAAATTAACATGAGGGGATGCCTCAGTGGAACTTAAAAGATTATTTCCACCTCATTTAGGAGATTGTTGCTGAATTGCTGTTCTGGAGCTTTTAGGTTTGGACATCTGCTCATTTTTCTGGGATAGATGTTGTCCCTCGCTGTGGTCATACTGCGTGGGGCATGCTGGCCTCCTGGACGCAGTGTGTTTCTGTTTTGTATTCACATCCTGTGCAGAGGCTTGATCATATCTGCTTGGTCTCTCTGTCTCTGTAATGTGCTATGTATACATGCATGTGTGTGTTACATTTTGTTGCACGTATATTACTGATATTCAGTTGTCCCTTGGAATTTACAGGGAACTGTTCCAGGACCCCCTCAGATGCCAAAATCCGAGGGTGCTCAAATTCCTGACATAATCCTCCCATATACTTTAACTCATCATCTCTAGGTTACTTGTAATACCTATTACAATGTAAATGCTGTGCAAAAAGTTGTTATATTGCATTGTTAGGGAATGATGACAAGAAAAAGAGTCTGTACATGTTCAATACAGATGTAGTTTTTAAAAATATTTTTCAATCTGAGATTGGTTGAATTTGTAGATGTGGAATCCACAGATATAGAAAGCTGACCCTACACACACACACACACACACACACACACACGTGCACACACACAGCTATATATATATATATATATATATATATATATATATGAGTGTGTATTTCTCTCTCTCTTTCTATCTATCTATATACAATCAGCTATATATATATATATGAGGGTACCTTCATATGTACATGTGTGTATATATACTCCCCAAAAAAGGAACTATTTTTTGGAGGGTGGGACCCTTGTAGTACAGGCATCCTCTGCTAGGTAAGTGCTCTAGGAATCCATAGGCATCAGTGTACCAGCTAGTGTTGTTGTGAGAAGCTGAATTTGGCTTCAGTTAATTATTTTTGAAGATTCTTTTAATGTGATTTCCAAGCACACTTGCCCACACTATGCTGAGTGTTCAGCAGCTTTTGACCAAAATTGCAGGATCCTTGTCCTCCACTTCCCTATTCACCCAATCTCACACCCAAGTGACCTTTTTTTGTTTCCTTGACGAAAAAAGTCCTCAAAGAAAAACGTTTTGCCAATGTGGAAGAGGTGAAACAAAAATCGGTAGAAGCACTGAAAGAATTAAACATTGACAAGTTCAAAAGCGGTTCTAAGCAGTGGAAAAAGTGTCGCAACAGGTGTATTGCATCAAATGGAGAGTACTTTGAAGGGACTGAAGTTTAAACGTGTAAGAATAAACAGACAATTTTTTATAAATAAATTCTGGGTTTTTTGGGTCCCCCTCTTATATATAAATGTGTGGTCATACACACACATACATGCATTGACTATACATATTCATGTATGTATATGTATATATGTGTGCATTATGTGTATATATGAATGTAGAATCATGAGTATAGAATGCCAGCTGGATACATGCATATGTGTGTGCATATACCAGGGTGCCAAAAAAAAAAAAGGTATACACATTCTAAGAGATGTTATCTAGGTAATTATTCTTCGAAGTTGAATTGAATTATGGTAGCAATGTGTAGTGTGACGTTTGCTCAACTGTGCACCATTTTCTTTGACTGTCTTGCCTGTTGCATGGTGCCTCTAGCATTCATTTGATTAACACCATCTTTTAAGTGAACATCATACTAAAAATGTGTATATACTCTTTTGGCACCCCTGTATACACTTACATATGAATATTGAATATATGTGTATGTATACACATATACACATGTGTATGTGTGTCATGCCTATGTTCAGCTGGCCCTTTATGTCTGTGGATACAGAACCTGCATATATGAAAGTTGACTGTGTATGTGTGTGTATATATATGTATGTGTATATATATAATTTACTTGTTTTTTTGTGAAGTCATTTGAAAGTAGCTTGCAGATATACATCACAACCCTTGTGCTCTAAATACTTCAGTCTGATCTAGAGACACAAGGATTGTGTTCCTGTCCATAAACACATGCCAAATCACTCTCAAGACAGAAAAGTCACCTCAAAAACATTTAAAATAATACAAATGAGGTTTTTTTATCAAATTAAGACCCGAGTATTGGAAGTGTGCCCAAATATCGCTAACTTATTGAATAAGCATTCACCAAGTCACTGGCATGCACTGAGTACTGTGCTTGGCACTAGGAAGTGATGGGCAGGGGAAGGAATGAGTTGGTGAAGACTCCGGAACTGTGTGAAGGGAGAAAGGGGAATTTAGAGAAGCTCCTGCTAAGTGAATTAAATTCTGCTAGCAATGTGTAGTATGACATTTGTTCAACCATGCTTGCGCCATTTTCTTTGATTGTCCTGCCCGCTGCATGGTGACTCTTGCATTCATTTGACTAATGCCACCTTTTGGGCAAATGTCATACTTAAAATGTTTATACATTTTTTTCAGGCACCCCCGTATACACATATTTCAATCTTGGGAAAAATTGAAAGTCGCTTCTACCTCAGATCATCCAGAAATCAATACAGATCATCTTAAGATTATCTCATTCCTTAAGTCTTTAAGATGTCAGTTCCATTCAAATGGGGTTAAAATAATTAAAAGTGTATGCCAAGTGACAGTAGATAAAAGATGCTGTAAAGGTTGGTATAGTTACCTTCCAAGATGTTAAATAAATACAAAGCATATTCATATTGCTCCCAATTGTCCCCCAAAGTCTTCTGGTTTTCTTTTTAAATCTAGAATCTAGTCAAGGTTCCCACATTGCATATGCCTGCATCTTAAAAATGCCATGTACGTAGTTATGTTCTTGCAGTGCCGTTTTAGTCTTTCCTGCCATTGACATTTCGATGCGTTCAGGCCTGTTACCTTGTAGGATGCCCACGCTCAGGGTTTGTCTGGTTGCCTCTTCTTTATTAGGCGGAATGTCTGTGGCATCGGGGGTAGTGCCCTCCCAGTGCATCAAATCACATGCAGAGCCACACGATGTCAGGGTGTCTTGTATTTGTTATCTGAGCACTTGGTTTTGGAGTGTCCGTCAGGTTGATACTTTGTCTGTGTAATACTCTCCTGCTTCCCAATGACCTTTCCCCGTGGATCAGCCTCACCCAGAATGGTTATTACAGTGGGGCTTACAAAATGGAAATTTTCCTATTTCGTTATTTCTTCTGCATTAGCTGGCATTGCTCTCTAAAAATACCCCCTCTTTTTAGTATCATGGTGGGTGCATGGATTCTTTCTTCCTTCCCTCCTCCCTCCCTCCCTTTCCTTCTTTCCTTCCTTCCTTTCTGCCTTCCTCCTTCCTTCTTTCTTTCTTTTTCTTTTCTCTTTCCTTTTCTTCCTTCTTTCCTTCCTCCTTCCTTCCTTCCTCCCTCCCTTCTTCTCTTCCTCCCTTCTCCTTCTCTCTTTATCTCTGTCCTTCTGAGGCAGAGGCAACTTTTTCCTTCAATCCATTGCCATCATTATTCTTTTTGATGCTCAAATTGTCCTGGTTTTGGCCATGAGAGCCCATATAAACTAGCATGTTTCTAATAATCTTTTCAAGCTCACCCCACCCACTCACCTTTTCCTTCTGGAGTATGTTTGACTTTCAGAGATCTGGGATTTCCCGCTAACCTGCATCTACCTTTTCTGTGAAATCCAGTTAGAGTATAGCAGTCTTTCTTGTGATTATTGAGTAATGGCCTTAAAAACATGGTGTTCCCTCATGTCTACTCGGCACACACAGGAGATGCCATACAAATGCCAGACCTCAGGCCGGCAGCCATGAGCTCCTGGAATGCAGCAAACCCAGCGCCTGTGGCTAAGCCCTTCTGTGAGCTGGTCAGAATGAACTCTCCTCATCGGACGGAGCAGACAGGAAGACAGTGAGAAACAAAGACAATGGGGCAAGAAGGAACCCATTTTTGATGAAGACATTGTCCCTTGAAGAGAAATATGATCTTTATTCTTTAAGTTTTAAAAGTATTGAGAAGAGAGCCTTAAAAGAAGAGTGACCTGGAATAAAGTTCAACTCTACTTATGCTATTTGGAAGTTAGAGGACAAACTGGTCAATGCCGCATACACTTTTGGATGGCCCAGCCCTAAAATGTTCCAGACTTTTTCAGAGACCCAGAGGTTTCACCTAGGGTTGTTGTTTCTGGCAAAGTTAATCATTCCTTATCATACTTAAGATATTCTTCCATGTAAGGGTACCTCAAGAACCAGTGGAACAAGGCTTTGCAGAGTCAGTCAGCTTAGACCCTGCACATTCAGATAACCTTCCACCTGGCACATCATCAACCTGCTGTCTGGGATGTTCTCACTGTGAGCTTTTTCCTTGTGAATCCGCAATCCATCAGGTTCACCAGGAGGTTAATGTGAAAGGTTGAGACCTAAGGGGAACTTGTGCTACCATTTACACATTGTAAGGAACCTTCCATCAGAGAGGTGCTGGGAACAGCACCGACCCATGAGGGAAGCTAAAAGCTGGGCTTTCTTTGCTGAGATGACAGAGGAATTTGCTTTAGCTGGAAAAATTGCTCTTTTCCACAGCTCATTTTAGAGAATTTTTTTTTGTAGCTCTGCAAACCATTTAATTGATGTTATTATCATCAACACCATCATTAGCATTTCAAAAAAGTCTACTAAATTAAGAATATTTGCTTTCTAGTCTGTCACAGACAAGAAGAGTACCTTTTTCACAATGTCATTGGGAGGCAAGTGAGATCACTCACAGAAAACACCAGTCATGATGATTGAACATGTTTGGTAGCTGCTATGATCTGGCCTCGAAACACTTCAGAATGAAAAGGGCCCTTCCCAAGTTGTTACATAATTCCTCTCATTTCAGTTGTTTGAAATCTCCTGGCTGCTCGCTGTGGTGGATGATAAGTCACAAATGGATGTCGGAGGGCAAATTCAATGGCCCTTTCCCCTCATTAGAGAAGGAAAATTAGCCAGAATTCTGCTTTCCTTGGTGCTAAAACTCTACCCACATCAGTTTGCAGCCATTTTTGAGTTTAGTATTTTTCTTACCTGCAGTGAGATTGGGCCATGCACATATTACCATGTCCAAGTTATAAACCTTTTGACATTTATCACATGGCATTTTTACTGCTCTACTAGAGGAATGGGATGTTCCGATTTTAAGAAAACCTGTTTCTCAGGGTGGCACTAAGTGATGCCGCAATCCCATGAAGCCTGGGTTTGTGTAGCTCTCGAGGTTTGCCAGGCTTCACAGCCCAGGCCATGTAGTTCATTCCCCCTCCTGACTCCACACCATGATGATCTGACATCTTTACCCATCCGTGTAATCAGAGCAAATCAAGTCATTGCTTCCTTAATGAGATTTTTGTAGACTCTGTCTATAGAATATCAATTATACAGCTGGAAGTGGGGATAAGTCAATTATCTTATTTCTCCCAAAGAGTTTAACACAATACGAAATTTGGATTAATATTGTGACACATGCCATCCTGGAAAATGTCTCAGGCTTTTGTTCAGTGAGTTAATCCTCTTGGTATCTGCACTTTTCAATCGTCACCCTGGCAGTTGACATTCCAGAAGTACAGCTTTGCTGTTATGTCAGATTCTGGAGGGGAATGGAGCATAGGGATTTTTTTTTTTCTTTTCTGAGATGACACCATTTCATCCTTACTCATGCTTGTCATTCTCTTGCATTCCTAAAATACTTCAGGTAGCCTTTAGGTCAGAGTAGGGTCACCCCATAAAGAATGAAGGAGTCCAGACCACAGTCTTGAGTATCGTCATGGGTTCTCGGAGTTGATGGTGGTTTTCTGCAGTGCCCTGCTACTTCCTGGCCACCGCCATAGGAGAGGAGGCGGCTCCCTGAGCCACAAGGGTATGCAGATCGGGTATCCTTTACCCAAAATGGTTGAGATCAGTAGTGCTCTGGATTTAGGATATTTTCAGATTTGGGAATACGAGGGGGACCTCCCCTGCAAAAATGGAATTTATTTATTTAAAATATTGTATATTTATTCTTACATGTTTGAACTTCAGTCACCTTCAAAGTACTCTCCATTGAATGAAACACATCTATAAAGATGCTTTTTCCACTGCTCAAAACAGTTTTTGAACTCGTCAATTTGGATACCTTTTATTGCTTCTGCTGCTTTTTGTTTCGCCTCTTTCACATCAACAAAATGTTTCTCTTTGAGGACTTTTTTCATCTAGGGAAACAAAAAAAGTTGCTCAGGATGAGATCAGATAACTAGGGAGGGTGGGGCATGGGGGTTGTGCCATTTTTGGTCAAAAGCTACTGAACACAGTGTAGTGTAGGCAGGTGCACTCATAAATCACCCATAATGAAATGAGCAAATGCTTTGAAAGAAGCTCAAAAAAAAAAAAAAAAAAAATTCACTGAAGTCAAATGATGTAGACTCTCACAAAAATGCTAGCTGTTCCACAGATGCCAGTGGGTTCCTAGAACACTTATCTAGTGGGGGAAGCCTGTACTACAAGGGGCCTGCCCTCCAAATAATAATTCTGGGTTTTTTTTGGGGGGGGCCTCTTATTTGCATATACATAATGAGATATCTTGGGAATGGGACCCAAATCTAAACATACAATTCTTTTATGTTTCGTATATCCCTAATACACATAGCCTGAGTGTCATTTGATACACTATTTTTAATAATTTCATGCATGAAATGAAATTTTGACTGTCTTTTGTCTGCGACCCGTCACATGAGGTCAGGTGTGGAATTTTCCACTTGTGCCCTCATGCTGACTCAAAAAGTTTCAGGTTTTTGGAGCATCTTGGGTTTGGAACTTTTGAATCAGGGATGCTCAACCTGTGTTTCCCTCTGAGAGTGGTGTTCCCCTTGGCACATGAATTCTTCCTGCAGCCAGGGTCTGGGAAGCAACAGATGGTACTTCAAAGGAGTGATGAGGGCCAGTTTCCCGAAGGGTCAATTTACCAAGATGTGGGCAGGATGCAGGAGCCAAGAGCCAATGGTGAAGCACCCAGAGAAGCTGTAGTGAGGGACTTTTACCACCATGTGCCTGAGGGAGTACAGGAAGATGGGCTTCCAACACTATGGGTTGTGGGCACTGGGGACTACATAGGAGTGTGGGCCTAGGGGAGTAAGTACCTCGGCCATTCTCCTTCCACCTTCTAGTCTCTTGCCATTGACCAAATCCACCTGGAGGCCAGAGGATCAGGGAGCCAGGTTCGGCCTCCTGGGGCAAAGAGTAGGGAACGGGGTATAGGGAGTTGAATCAGGAGGGGCAAAAGGAGAATTTCAGCACATTCAGTTTTCTTTTTTTTTTAAAGTCTTGTACAAAACAAAGTTTGTTTCCTTTGTTTTACAGAAATGGATTGTTTGGAAAGCCAGGAAAAGTAAATCCTGCCAATAATTAGGTATTGTTTAGACACTCATTAGAAGGAGAATTTGCTCCAAGAAAGAGACATGACTTGCCCATTTTATGAAGGTTTACTGTTCCCTATATTTATTTTTATTTCTTTAATTTTATTTTTTTTTAATATTTGATAATATTTGGCTATAAGTATTTGGATCACTTTGTTCTGTTCTGTTTCATGCAATGGTAAGAGAGTTTACAAAGCTCTTCCCTCTCGCGATTGCTGAGTTATCAGAAAATACCTTGAGCTTTTTCAACTATTGAGAAGGTCATTGTTGATCCCACATTGTTTCTGCTCCATGGCGGGGCAGGGAGGGTGACAGAGCAGCAAACATCAACAGTTGCTTTGTTCCCAAATGTCAAGGCACACAGTCACCAAGACCTTCTTTCATTTCCCCTGCAAGAGTCCTCCCAGGTGGAGATGCCCATGGGAGGAACATACTGACATACCGGATGACGTGGATGTGCATTGCATTCTGTGCTACTGGCATAGACTTCTGCCAGAATAAACAAGAGTAACGTCAGCATGCACTATGCCCAGGCGATCCCTGGAGTCTCAGTGTGAAGCTTCATATATCGTAACTCTTCTGACTTCACCTTTCTCCTTCCTACACCTTCCCCCCATTGGAGCTTGCTTCAGGCCATATTGTTTTCCTTCTATGACTATTTATTCCATTTCCTTATGGTCTTTTATCATCGTAATACCATTAGGATGTTATTGATGTGAACTTGTCTACTCTCTAGTCTCAGGACCTCAACTGCATTCTTGGCTCATCACACTTTTACAGTCCAAATGTGTATCCTCCCTGTGTGGTCCACTTTTCCACAAGGTTGTGTAGAAGCATGTTTCTTCGTTCAATATATATTTATTGGGTATCCACTATGTGTTCACCCATCATGTGTTCTGGGACATAAAGACCAGAAACACAAAAGGCAAAGTCCCTATACTCATGGAGTTGCTATCCAGGATAGGATCGGGTGTGATAGTGAGGACAAACAATAAACAACAAATATACATAAGTAGATATAGAGTGTGCTAGAAAGTGGTAGATGGGTGGATGAATGGATAGATGGATGGCTGATAGATAGATGATAGATAGATAGGAATCGATGTGATAGATAAGATGGATGAATATATAGATAGGTAGATAGAAGATAGATAGATGACTGATAGCTATTGATAGATGATTGATGGATGGATAGATGGATGGCTGATAGATGATAGAAAGAAATTGATGTGATAGGTAAGATGGATGGATGGATATATAGATAGGTAGATAGAAGATAGATGACTGATAGCTATAGATAGACGATTGATGGGTGAATGGATAGATGGATAATAGATAGATTAACATAGAATAAATATGATCTAGATGGATAGAGAAGATGGATAGGATGAATGGATGGCTAGATAGGTAAGTAGGTAGGTAGATGGATAGATTAGAATAGATATGATAGATAAAATGGATACATAAATAGGTAGATAGGTAGATAGATGATCAATAGATGACTGAAAGATTAGATAGATTTATGATTGATAGGTGATGGGTACATAGACTGATAGATGGATAAACAGATGGATTAACATAGAATAAATATGATAGATGGATAGATAGGCTACATGGATGGATGGGTAGGTAGGTAAGTAGGTAGGTAGATAGATGATAGAGAGATAGATAGATAGATAGGTAGATAGAAATTATATAGATAGATAAGTAGAATGATAAAGAAAATAGGCAAAATATTTGAGGGTAAGAACTTGTGGGAGTTCCATGTACTATTATTGCAGTGTTTCTGTAAGTTTAAAATCACTGCTGAAAGAAAAGTAAAATAAATAAATAGTGGGCTTAATTGGCCCACTTCTTTAGGATTGATGGAACATTGGTCCGTGTCAGACTGCATTGTCCATGCCATGAGCCTCACAGACAAGCCCCTCATTCTCTTGAAGCTTCCGTTCTAGGGGGAGGTGACAGAATTGAGGAAGAAACAAAGAACAACAGAAAGCATCAGATGATGATCAGTATTACAGAAAAGGGGAGCAAGGAGGTAGTGATGGAGGTCCATGGGAGGGGTCCTGTAAATCGGGTGCCATCCGAACAGGAATCTGATTGAGAGAAGGAGTCGGAAGAACATTCCAGGCAGAGAGACCAGGGTTGCAATGTTATCCAGGCAGGATAAAGAAGAAGTGCTTGAGGAACAGAGAAGGACATTGTGACTGAGGACTAGGGAGAAGCTGGGATAGGGCTGGGCCATCTAAGGTCTTGTCAGCCACAGTGAGGAGTTGGATTTTATCTTAAGTAGGAGAGAGAGCCCATGAATGGTTGGGAGAGCAGAAGTGACAGTGATGAATTCACGTTTCCAAAGATCACTCTGGTTAGTGTGAGGAGTCTGAATTGTAAGAGGACTGAACAGGAAAAGAAGCCAGTGGCCACCGCTGAGGCCTGTGTGGGGAACAGTCATCTCCTCCACCAGGCAGTAGGGTGGCACCCCAAGCCCCTCACCTCTCTCCTCCCTAGCCCTCACCCTCTTGGGGTTAACGTCTGCAGGAGTATAGGATGATTCAAGCATACCATCTCCTTTTTAATTTCTTTTATACCAACACACATCTTTAGTGCAGTCACTCAATGCCTTTCAACAACTCTAAAAATTGACCAGATTTCTCTTTCCAACATGACTTTGACACATGCCAAGAATGAAAAAAATGCATCTCTCTCCAACTGACTTCTTTTTGCTGTTGAGCTGCTTTTGGGCCTGAGTGCTGGGGGAGGATAAATAAAAACTCAGAAATCAACTGAAGAGGCCCATCTCTTCAGGGATAAATTCACCTCCAGGTTCCAGAGCAGCCTTTGGGGGATCCCTAGAGCCCCTAAGTTGGGGGGGTTGAAGAGAGGACACTGGTCCCATGGGCACTATGTTGGTACACAGAACACTTTATGGCTCATGAAGGCTGTGGTTTTTATTGCCTGATGATGGTTTCCTACCTCTGCCTCTACCCTGTGCCCCCAACTACCCTTTTTGAGAATGTGGAATTCTGAAGCCTAGGGAGCCAGGGCAATTCAGGGAAGATGTCCTAAATCACTTTCTGGTTTCATCTCCTCCCAGGGTCCTATAAAGTGAGGCTTTTCTTTAGCAGGCTGAAGGAGCCTTGACTGGGTTCTTGTGGCTGTTTTGTTGAGGCACTGTCCTACTAAAAAATGTGAGGGCCAGGGAAGTGTCCTTCAAAGCTATACATGATTCTTTAAAGAGGGGGCAGCTCTTGTAAAACCCATTAAACTTCAAACCATGTGTCTGTTTGGGGGTTGTGGAGTGTGAAATGGGACAGTAGGTGTCCATAGGACATTTATTTGTGACATCAGCAGTCATTGTCAGATCCTTGGTTGACCATGAAGGATGGTGCCCTTTAACCTTCCTCCCTAGATTTTAATGTTGACTTGCTCTAAAGCAGCTGTCCATGATGACCAGGGTACTCAAACTTGGGTCTGAGAAGCAGTTTCTGGTGGAGGCTTGAATGACCCCAGCAGATATGGGGTATTGAGGGGAGGTAGGAAATTTGATCTATTGAAAGAGGAGTGTGGGAAGAGAAGGGAATCGTTTCACTAAAGTGGTTCATGACATCTGTAAGAATCAGAGAACTAGGGAAGCATGAAATTTTTTAAAAGAATACACTTGTTTATTCTGTGTGGGAATTTGCATTTTGTTGAACAAACAAAATGTTACCGATGAGTCCAGTTTTGCTAAAAAAAAATATTTTTTTTGCAGAATATCTGAAGATTTTACTGCTCTGGTGATTAGGTGGGCTGGTGACTGCACATGGTAATTTTTTAAATGGGGCTATTTTTTCCTAGCACTTTGGGAGGCCGAGGTGAATGGATTGCCTGAGCCTGCTGGTTCAAGACCAGCCCAGGCAATTTGGCAAGACCTCATCTCTACAATAAATTAAAAATTAGCCAGGCATGGTAGTGTGCACCTGTGGTTCTGGCTACTTGGAAGGCTGAGGTGGAAGGATCGCTGGAGCCCAGCAGATTGGTGCTGGGGTGACCGTGAGTGTGCCATTGCACTCCAGCCTGGGTGACAGAGTAAGACTCCAACTCAAAAAAAGGAATAGAAGGAGCAACATTATTCTTTGGCCTAGCCTTGGTGGTAGTCAATTTTCCTTCAATATATGTGACTTTGATTTTTGAATGTAGCCACAGAGTTTTTGATCAGGAATCATGTGTGAGGTGGCTCCACCTGTCACCAGTAATGGTGGAAAAAGGCAACAGCAGAGATTGTTGCACAATTCTGTGAATATACAAAAAAAAAAGTGGGCTTGTGCATTACGTGGGTAAAGTGTATGACAGGTGAATTCCATCTGAGGAAAGCTGTTAGGGAATAAAGATATCAAAAGAGCTGTAGACAGAAGACAGGTTTGACTATAAAAAAACAAATTTTAAAAGTCACATAGGAAATAAGGCACACAGATGGGTTTTTCTTGACTCCATGGACATGGTACACTTGCCCTAATGACTGGCTGTTAGCCAAAAGGTCCTGAGAACTGGATTGTGGGAATAACTTTGAGAGCCAGGAATGGATTCTCTTCAGTATTCTCAGTGGGGTCCAATGTTGTCCTTGGAGAATGGTTTGATTTTTGGAAACAGCTAAAATGATTCAAAAGTAGGTTTGGCAATTAAGTCAAATGATCAAGCTGAGAAATATCAACACAGTTAAAATAGCAACACAGGGTGCTCTAAAGCACATAAAAGTATATAAAGTATATAAAGTATATCAACACAGTAAAAATTAAAAATGCTGTAAAATAAAGCAACAGACATTTATTTCCCTGAGATTTCATATACTAATATATGATCATATAAATGATCATTTTTTTCACCAGTAAAATTAGCTAGTTTTCGAACACCAAGATTCAGTGTTAAGATAAATGTGACTGTTTTACTATGTTTGAGCTACTGATGTAGTTAATAGTCTTAGAAGGATGGGAACAATGGACACTGAGCCCTGCTAGTGGGAGGAGGGAAGGGACAGGGATAGGGGGCACACAACTACCCACTGGGTACCATGTCCACTACTGTGGGGAGAGAGGGCTCGCTAGAAGCCCAAATTTACTTATGTTGCAAATCCTCACATGGACCCTACAAGTCTAAAATAAAAAAATAATAAAAATTAGAAAGTGAAAAAAAAAACTATCTTAGGTTGCCCCAGAAGCCAACCCAAGTCAAGCCAACGAAGGGTGTGTCACGAAGCGGATGATCACTGTGGTCACTGGGGCCCACTGCCGCTGGGAAGCTTGAGGGCCCTCTGTAGGACACACCTCAGGGTTCTCCAAGGCAGGAAGTGTGGATGCTGCGATGCTGGCCCACCAATTTCCACCTGCCATTTGTAGAGCACTGCATCTAGGGGTGTTTGTTGGCACTGCTGGCTTGGCCTGCTCTGCACGTGGGCCAAGTGTGTCCTCCCAGCCAGAAACAAAAGTGTTCAGGCAGAGAGTTAGAGTTACAGTGTTAATGGCAAACGGCCTCTACTGGGGTGGCTGTGGAGTGCCTTGGAGACACACCCAGAGCACCTCAGCTCTCCTGCTACTTTAGTCTAAATAGATACTGGTGGGTATAATGTTCTATGATGACAGCCACGTTCTCTATCTGCACTATATGGTAATACAGCTTGAAATGGGACCGATATAACTTGAAATATGACTAGAATATGACTGAAGAACTGAATGTTTAATTTAATTTTAAATAGCTATGTTCGGGTAGTGGCTACCATCATGGATGGTACAGGTCTAAATGAAATATTAGAAAACGAATCCTTCAAAGTCTCACAGTCTCAAATTTGGGTATTAAGAAAACTAGACTAAAATGAGTGGTGTGTAAAGATGTATTCTCACTGCCCCTTAAATCTCATCATTTGTTCTTTAGCTGGCTGGGTTTCCAGCTCCTCTTACCCCATAGATAGCATTTTGTGTGCTCAGCCAAAGATAACTGCGAATTAATGAAATTCATCAGGCTTTCAAAGGCCACTGTAGGAAAGTACCATGGCCCTGCACCCCAGCTCTGCACAGAGATGATAATAATTGCTGGAGCCTTAATTGGTAAGGAATCCATACCTGTAGGGCTACCAAGTGCTTGACTTGGCCCAGTAAAGGCTGCTCAGGTAAATATTGTTGAAAGGGGGGTTCCTGGAATGATTCATTTGGTGTAATACTGATGATTAGAAAGAGTAGTAGTCAGGCAATTTTGTTTAGTCCTTTTTAGCTTCATTGTGTTGACCAGCTCTTTGTTTTGGGGGTGATATAATTGAAGCTGTCAATCAGATCACTGGGTGAAGGGCACTCAGAAGATTATTCACACCTGGATCTGAAAATCAGTCTTAGTGATCAACAATCCATTCTTAATTAAATTAGCATCAACTAATTTTTATTCAAAATGGGTTAGTGATGATATAAAACATAAATGACAAGTGTGTGGGATGTCTGACTTATCTCACACCATCTTTCTCCCCTCCCTTGCCCAAGATAGACATTGCTAATCAATTACAGTACTTTTCCCTGTGGACCCACAATATAGCCTCTGGGTCTTTCTTAACACAGCATCTCTGGCAAGTCCATCAAAGTGAGTGTGTTTGTAAGAAACAATTAGTCATTTCTGTTGTACCTGATAGAAAAGATTGGGTGATTCAGATATCACTTGTCAGCAAGAGACTTTTTCATAGACTGTTGTTGTTTCTTAACTCTGGGGAGTAGGGACACTGACATTACAGTATATTTCTCCTCCCCTGGCTCTCTTAGGCCAGAGCTTGGCAAATTACACCTGTTTTTGTAAACAAAATTTTACTGGACACAGCTACACCCGTTTGTTTTTGTGTTGTCTATGGCTGCTTTTTTGGTAGAAGAGCACATTCAAGGTTATGACTTGCAAAGGCTAAAATATTTGCTCTCTGGCCCTTTATAGAAAAAGTTTTCTGGCTGGGCGCAGTGACTCACATCTGTAATCCCAGCACTTTGGGAGGCCAAGATGGGAAGATTCCCTTGAACCTGGGAGTTCGAGACCAGCCAGGACAACATAGCGAGACCTTGTCTCTACAAAAAAAGCAGCCATAGACAACACAAAAACAAACGGGTGTAGCTGTGTCCAGTAAAATTTTGTTTACAAAAACAGGTGTAATTTGCCAAGCTCTGGCCT
>CAUYQG010143158.1:0-28718 GCA_963574415.1 Tarsius wallacei | reverse complement strand
TGTAACCAAGACAGACACCCTGTCCTTCTCTGGAAACTCTCTGGGTCATTCTTGCCCCTGTGGTCAGCACTGATAATAGCTGCTTCTGAGCTTTCATTCCTGAGCAATCATCTATCCCTTGTACATTTCCAAATTAGAGTTTGTAAATGTTGAAGCACTGTCAGCTGATTGCTGTAAAAATGTTGGCTTGCCGTCAATTTACTCAACAAAACATCACCTGTAAGTATGCAGTGTTGCAGCCTTCTTGCCTAGCTTTCTGAACTACATAATTTGTGTATGTATTTCCAGGAACTATGTTCCCTCTGTGCCAGAAGAAATCTTGTGACTATGGAAAATAGGAAGTTGCAAAGAACTTATAATGGGAAGAGTCAAATGCCATTTGTCACTTGAGGAGACTCAATAAGTACTCAAGTGTCTGGGAAATAATAAATGAATCTAAATTGAAAAGTAGACCCCATTTCGTGCTTGTGTGAACCATGGAATTCTCATGGAGCACCATTAAAAACGACCCCAGAGGCAGTAGTCGAGAAACATCTAATATCAAACAAGTTATACCAGTTTCTAAAGAGAAATAACCACATTACACTGTAATTACAGGTTTTCTTGCCCATTTTCTGAATTCAATTATCAGTTCCTCAAACACAAGGACTATTTTTCACTATTGTCACTACTAATTCCTACAACAATGCTTGAGACATAATAATAAATATTCATGCAAGGAAAAAACAAATTGATGAAACAAGTTGTTAATTATTGCATTCATAGATATATCCGTCTGTGTGTAAAATATGCAACATCAGTCAGAGACACAAGTTAATTATTCTTTCTCATATCCTGCTGCATGTTTAAATGAGATCATTTACCAGGAACTAGAACTTCCTGCGATCATTAAGAACAAACCACAACATCCATTTCAAGATAAACAGGAAGCCATTTCCAAGACTGTTTGTAAGAAAGTGAAATGTTACCATTTAAAAGGAAATTACCCTGTATATACACAGGTTGGCCAATTCGAATCAAAACATTGCCTTCTAACTCAAGTCAGCAAGTGATATCACTACTTCTTTTTACATTTTATGTGTCTTATTAAGGTCAGGATAGCAGGATAGGGTGAAGGTGGATGGAGAGATGAAGGTGGGGGGCACATCAGTAACCCAGAGATCTGAGAAATGTAAAGAATTGCAACACACAAAGAAGTTTTAAAAAGGAAAAGTTTATTTAAAAGTAAATTAGAGAGAGAAAGAGAAGGGAGAGAGAAAATTCATCTCCCCAAGGTGGGGGAGGGGACCAAAGTCAGGAAGCGTGGTGACAGCCATAGCTCAAAGAGCACGTGGCCACACCAGAGTCTAGCAAGGCAATGGCCGCCGGCTGTTTGTGGTTGAGTCCTTTTAGCCATTCCCCTTGATGGGGGAAGATCATTAGGTGATTGGGTGGTGGTCTGCTCCACATCATTACAAAGGGGCAGGCAAGTGCAGGTACTGACTTCAGGTGACGGACAGTGGGCAGATGGGTGGGTTAGTCACATGACTGCTGCCATGGTGGGGCTTATTTGTGTCACATAGGTCACAAAGGGATGATTAGGTTAACTTGGGGAGTTTGGGCCCAGATGGGTTTTTTCCTGCAAGAGACTTGTTAGACATTTGCTATTCACAAATTCCTTGACCAAAGGCGGTCATATTATCACTTTTATAATTTGGCCAGACAAAGAGTGATCTTTGATCTTCACCCTTGACAAGGAACCTAAAAGTTTGCCAGAGATTATTATGTTAAACAATGAATTGAAAGTTTGGGCAGTCCTGGTCTTGTATCTGATGGAGATTTGCTGCGGGGGGATGAGATAGGCTGCTGCTTGTTCTGCAAAAGAATGTCTGAAAGCCTTCTAATGGTTATGCTGAGGCAAAAAGACTCAGAATAAGCGAAGTATTTTCCAGGTTTCTGTGGGTTCCACCTTTCATGTCTTATATTTGGTTTTGCATATTAACCTAGAGAGAGAGCACTTAGTTTCAACGCAGTCGTCTGCTACTAGAAGACTGGAAGACCAAGTCTTCGTTTGCCTGTGATGCATCACTTTGGAATTCTTTCCATTCAAAATATCTCATTTAAACCTCTCAAAATTTGATGAGTTAAAGAGACTCCCCTTTTTCGTGTAATAGATGAGCAAACTGAGACTAAGGGACTTGTTAAGGTCACATGGCTTATTTATATTTATCATGTTCGATTGTTTTGCATAGAAAAAATGGGGTAAAATTACTTTGTTTCACATCAAGGCACACTTAGCGGGCTTCATTATGACTGTGAATCTGTAACACCAAAGAAGAAAAACCGAGTGTAACTGCTCTCTGTCTGCTAAAATATCTAGGACATAAATATACATCTTAGAATCATGTATTTTCCTGAGAAGATAAATGAATTTATAGATGCATTATCTCATTTCCTGTGGCAAAGCTTTCTGGTCCTGGCTTAGAGCACAGACAGGGACATAGCGCCAGCATGCAACTCCTGCTGGAATCCTGGCAGGAGGCTTCTGGCTTTTCAGCCCAGCTTCCTATCACCCCCAAACCTTAAGGAATGTGCAAGTGTTCCATGGAGATCTAACAACTGCAAAAGTAGATTAAATTGTGAATAGTTATCTTTTTTTAAAAAATCACACCACTCTTTTATTCCATAAAAAACCTTGACGTCTTACCAATTCAAACAAACAAACAAAAAACTTTTGACAGTGAATTTGCAAGAAAAAGGAAGCAAGTATTGATGGTTACTATTCTTAGTACATAGCCTGATTCCTGGCACACGGGTGCTTTATAAAGCTATGAATTCAGCACGAACGCCTGTGCAAAATATTCATTATTATGAAGATAATCTACTTTTACGCTTGCCTTCTGGGAGAAGTAGATTGTTTGACGATCGGTATGGTGGACATGAAAACCAAAGACAACAAAGGGAAGCTCCAGAAAATATAAAGACATAAAAATATTTGGTAAGAATTCCAGGAAGCCGAAAAGGATAAAACTGGAGAAGCTTCAATGATGAGCTTCAGTAGAAAACACAGCCAGAAGCTGAAAAAGAACTTGGAGAGGAGGAGAACGAGGACTTCTAATGGCTTTATTTTTTCATGTTTGATTCATGGTCTGTGATGCTACACTGTATACCTCCTACAAAACCTTTAGTAAAATGGCGGTTATACCCTGATCACCGTGACACTGGATTGGTTTGGGAGATATGCAAAGACATTCTAAGTTTCCTTCAAGAAGGGCAAAGAAGTTCCTAAGATCTGTTTCCAATGCTGAGTGCTCATCGGATCTTTTCATGTGTGCAGATTCATAAACTTTTAGAATGAGAAATATCCTTAGAAACTCTTACCCAGACCTCTTGCTGCACAGAAGAGGAAACAGGAGCACAGATAAACCAATTGTTGTTTCCTCTCTTACCTCAGATCCAAGTGTCATTGTGAGTGCCACCATCTTTTACTTATCACTAAGAAAGGAAGCCGAATAAAAACAAATAAAATTTAAACGTGGCATTAAGAAAAAATGAACTGGTATATGTTTAAAGAAACATAAGACATATTAACCAAATGCAATACGTGGAGCTTGTTTAAAACCTGATTTTGGCAACCAACTATAAAAATTAATTTTCCAAGCCAGGCACAGTGTCTTACATTGTAATCCCAGCACCTAGAGAGACCGAAGCAAGAGGACGGTTTGAGTCCAGGAGTTTAAGACCAGCCTAAGCAGTACAGCAAGTCTACAAAAAGGGAAAAAAGGAAAAAAATTAGCCAGATGTGGTGACACATGCCTGTAGTCCCAGCTACCTAGGAGGCTGAGGCAGAAGGATCACCTGAGCCCAGGAGGTCAAGGCCATGGTGAATTGTGATTATGCCAGTGCACTCCAGAGAAGGTAACAGAGTAAGACCCTGACTCAAAAAATATATATATAATAATTTTGCAGGCAACCAAGGAAAACTGAATATGGACAGGGTATTACTTTTATTAAAGAATTATTTATAAATAATATTGAGTAAAAAGTACTATCTATTGTGGTTGTTTTTTTCTTTTTTTTCAAATTCTTGATACATTAGCAATAGACAGTGAAGAATTTAAGAATGACATGATATCTTATATTTGATTTAGAATACAAAAAAAGAGATAGGAGCAGCAATAGAATAATAAAAATGACAGAAATTTGGTAACTTTGGAAACAAGATTATAAATGCATTTAGTTCCACTATATTCTCTATTGGATAGCCTGTAAGAGATCTATAAGAAAATGTTTTTAAAGCTTTTTACACTCATTCATACATGCATTTTATCATATGCTATATACTTAAATGTGTATTAAACATAAATCAAATATGTTAAAATTGATTTTAGAACTTCACACTTAAAGTCGAACGTTTCTGAATCATATTTTTTAAATTAACTGGTTATTTTAGAATTGTATTGGATTTACAGATGAGTTGCAAAGAGAGTTCAGAGTTTTCATATATCCCACATGTAGTTTGTCCAGTTGTCAAAATCTTATAGACTTCCAGTTCCAAAATGGCAGCATAGAAGCCATAGAAGGTAAACAGGTGGCGTCCCTCCCCCACAGAAAATAAAATGCAAATATACAGCACCAAGATTACCACCCGGCAACCCTCTCTGGTCCTCTCTCCCTGTGGGATCTTTTTTGTCCTCTCAATAAATCCTACTTGAAAAAAAAAAAGATTGCCACCAGCAATATCCCAGAACTCAAATGTGAGGATGAGACAGTTTCCAGGCCCACAGAAAAGTAAACAAACAAACAAACAAAAAACTCTGAGAAGACTAGAAGAGAAATGAACTTCCATCTCCTTCCCCAAATCTGCCGAGCACCAAGCACACAAAAAATGTTCCCCCTCCTCACCCTTTCTATACTGGAAAAAGTAAGAACAAAGTGGAAACTAGCTTTCCCACCATCTTGGGTTCCTTGCCAGAAAAACTCTTCCTGGCTCAGCCACAGAAGTGTCAAAGGAGGAAATACCCCCGAGGACAGCCAGATACAATGGAGCAAGTTGAGACTATATCCCTATCCCTGGAACTCTGCAAATAAGACACCAGATGAGATGAACTCTCCAGAAGCACCGCAGTGTAGGTTTGCTCCACAGATGCCCTGAGCACAATCTCCTAGCCAGCTTCCCACACTACTGAGATATCCCCTTCAGCACGTACCCCATTCTTAAGGCATCATCTAGTGCTGGAGAGAAGACAGAGACTTGGTGAGTAAAAAAAAAACGTAATTAACAGGTAAATGACAAAGAATCTCTAAACAAACATATCTCATACAAAACAAAGCAAGCCAGACTGAAAACACTGCAATAAGTAACAAATCCTCCCATGCAAAGACAATGACAACCTTCCACAAGAAACATCAGGAAACAGAGAACCATGACCTCCTCAAAAAGATAAAACAAGGAACCAGGGACAGCCTCTGGTAAGACAAAGATATGTAAACCCTCTGACCAAGAATTCAAAATAGCAGTCGTAAGAAAATTCAGGGGGTTTAGCAGGATTATTCACTGTAAAGTTAGTCTGTACTCTTTAAAGAAAGTCACTATGTACATCCCATACTTGAGAAGTGGAGAGTTACTCTCCACTTTCATGGGGGTATTCACATAAATTATTTAAAATTCTTTATCAAGAAAGATTTGTCTATTCTGCCCCATTTATTAGTTTATCTATTTATTTCTATCAGTATGGACTCATGATATTTATTTTATACTTTGGATTATGAACCAATTCTATTTATTTTGCTGCTCAAATTGTCCCAGCATTGTTCGTGATGAGCTCTTATATTTGACTTCTTTGTTTCTTTGACAATACTTCCATCACTATGCATTTTACTTTTTACAAATAATTTCTTATTTTTTGGCATTACATAATAATTCAGCCTCATCTTGCATATTTCCTGCCTCATTGAAATTTGTACATTTGGCTTTTTAACCTAAAGTCGTCAGTATACCTGTTATTCTACACACTTTTCCCCTCTGCATTATCAAGATCACTAATGAAGAGTATTTCTTTTAAAGTGTTTCACTGTTGTGTTCACGGTTTTCTTCCAAGATGCTAACACCCCTCCTGCAATAGAGCTTTTAACAGAATATCAAAATACAACCAAAACTTATTTATTCAGCTACAACTATATAAACACATTTTCTCATGTGTTTTATGACAATTATTTTATATTTGTCACCTAGCAAATAGCAATTGTAAGAGCCTTTAGCATAGTTCTACTAGTAAAAAAAAACTCTTTATTTTTGCTTGTATAGAAATGTGCTTATTGTTTATTCACTTTTGAAGGCATTTTTACTAAATTTAAATTTCCACATTTGCAGTGATTTCTATTTACCTCCGGTTTCTTAGTGCTCAGCCAAGACACCAATGGGCATCTTGGTGTTATCCTAAGAGGGTATGTCCCTTCCCCTTCCTTCAGCACTAAGCTGGCAGCGTTACCTAGTAATTTTTATTCTGGGGATAAGGAAACTGGCATTCATTTAGCACTTCAAATATTTTTTAATAAACTGTCTTGGCTCAACTTGGACACATTAGACCCTCGGGCCCGCTGGGATGGCCAGCGTACTAAAGTGCCAATTCTTATTAAAAAATAATAATAATAAAAAACAAATAAACTGTCTTCTTGCTTCCATTATTTCAGTTAACAAGTTAGCCTCCCTTCTTAAAGTAACTGCTTTTAAACTAATATGTCTTCTCTGCAAGTTTTTACAATTTTCTCTTTGATTTTTCAACTGCTTTACTATGATATGTCTAATTGATATTTTGGGTCATATTAGGGAAATTCTTTACCAGATCTATCACTATGGCATTAAATATTGATTCCGCCCTATTCTCTTCATTACCAAATTATTCCTATGTTAAGACTTTAAAACATATTCCACACGCCTTTCTTTGCTAATCTCTCTACCTTTGAATCTGGTTGTTTTCTTTTGACCTATCTTTCAAGTCATATATTCTTTTTTCAGTAGTGTCTGGCTTACAGATAATTATCCATTCAGTTTTTAAATTATTATCATATTTTAAGTTCTAAAATATACATTGGGTATTTATTAATTGTTTATACTTATTTATCAAATTTTCAGTCTTGTCTTTAAACTATTTGAACATATTAATCATAGCTGTTTTTAAATCTATATCTGATAACCAGAATTATCTAAATTCCTTGTGAATTATTTTCCACTTTTATTGTTTTTCTTCAATCTGAGTTATTCCTCGTTTTTTCATCTGACTAGGTATTTGTAGTTGAGTGCCCGACATTGTATATGAAAAGCTGTAGATAAATTTGAGTTCCAAATTATGTTATTTCTGTTTCAGAGAATTTACAAGAGACAAGTATTGATGAGGGTATGAAGAAAAGAGAACTCTTGTACACTGTTGTTTGGACTATAAATTAGTACATTCACTATAGAAAATTAGCAAATTTATTATGGAAAGTAGTATGAAATTTCCTAAAAATATTAAAAATAGAATTATCGTGTAATCCAGGATTTCACTACAGGGCTTACATCCAAAGGAAATAAAATTAGTATATTAAGAAATTGCACTTATGTTCAGTGCATCATTATTTACAATAGCCATAATATGGGATCAGCCTGAATGTCCATCAATTCAAAAGTGAATAAAGAAAATGTGGTGCATATGTACATAATGGTATACCATTTAACCTTTAAAAGGAAGGAAATACTGTCACTTTCAACCACATAGATAAACTTGAGGACATTGTTCTAAGTGAAACAAGCCTAACACTAAAAGACAAATACCATATTATCTTACATACAGAATCTAAAAAAGTTGAATTCATAGAGGCAAAAAGTAGAACGGGTATTTTGGGGGTGGGAAAAAGTTAGGGGGTTTGAGGAGATATTAGTCAAAGGGTATAAAATTTCAGTTGGATAGGAGTAACAAGTTCAAGAGATCAATTGTACTACATGGTGACTACAGTCAACTACTATGCATTACTTTTTGAAAATTCTAAGAGAATGTATTTTAAATGTTGTCACCCCAAGTATTTGATGTAATGCATATGCTAATTATCTCAATAGAGCCATTCTGCAATGTATACATATTTCAGAACATTGTGGTGTACACGACAAATATATACAATTTTAATTTGTCAATTGAAATTTTAAATTAAAAAATAAAAATAGTTCCAGCTACTCGGAAGGCTGAGGCGGAAGGATCGCCGGAGCCCAGCAGGTCGAGGCTGCGGTGGCCAGGAGCGGCCACTGCACTCCAGTCTGGGCGACAGAGTGAAACGCCAACTCAAAAATAAATAAATAAATAAATAAATAAATGAAATAAATTAACTAGAGTCTAACTGTAATTAAATGAGCCCTGCGGTGAATAAATTAACTCTCTAAACAAAATGAGTAGAAGGTCAAGGTCTTCAGGTCATGAGTAAGCCACTTAAAGCTGAAATCACTTAATATTATCTTAGTAAAATTAATACAAGTCACAAAGGTGAACTGTTTTCTTCTTAAACATGATCCCTGGAGTCATTGTTCCTAAGGTTTATTGTTCACATGCTCAAAGACAGACTTAGATATTTACTCAAACTATTTAGAAGGTGCTCAGGTAAAGGAATTGTGCATTGCTCTTATTTGTTTTATATATTGCCTAACAATAGTTACAAAATATATTACTCGGAGGTATTTCTAGCATAGAGCTGTGGTAAGTTAAATAATTTCCATATTTAGCTATTATTTTTAGCTGAAAAATTAATACATGAATCCATTATTTATGTGTTTGCACACACACATATATTTCATCTGTATTTTCTTATCAGATGCTTTTCTTTTAAGAATAGTTTTTTGCGTGTTGCCAAACTCTTCCAAAAGCATTTGTGTTGTTGACAGGCTGACAGGCATTATTAATGCCTGGAATAGCTCCTCAAACTTGAAATATTTTAGTACTGAGCTATCCTGGGTTGTATCTTTCCATTCCCAGAAGCTATGCCATGAGGACTGCACCTGGTTTCTGGCACGGCCAGACACCTGTGGAATACCTGCATGGCCACAGCTGAGGTTTTCTTCCCATAGGCTCTACTCTTCAGAACAAGTACTGTCTTTACAAAGATTCTTATTGGTCGTAATACCAGACTAGAGAAAAAAGGTTCAAACTAAGTTATGTAGTTAGTTTTTCTATGATCCATGTATGTAGCCAGCAGCCCCTAACCCTGGCCAACTTGTTTGATATAAGTGAGATCTTGGCAAGAAATGTGACTGACTCATTCTCACTGTTAGTGAAGTCTCAGAACACATGTCCCACAGATGGCGGGTCACTGCCATTTTCACATAAAAAAAAAGAACACATTTAAAATAATTGCTTTTGCTTACAAAGAGCTGGGGCTATAAAGCCCATAATTCAGTTTTCATGCCACATCTTTTAATTAATTTCAGCCACCATCCAAGCACAGTAGCTAGCTGGGGGAACTGATTATGTAGACTTCCATAGTGTCATTTTAAAAAGTCTCACACAATTAAGCAAGGAAAAACTTTTAATATGTTTTAATATTTGCCAAGTTGGTTATTTATTCATTCTAGAAAATTAATAATTATAGGCAGCTTGTGATTATTCTAAAAATATTCTATTTTTAAAGTGTCTAAGTACCAAAGTTTGGGAACTTTACTAAATAAATGAGTGAAATGTTATTGTGCTTATAGTTTGTTTTGTTTTGTTTTTTGTTTTAGAGAGCTTAGCAATGGCAGGACCACTTATAATTAGCTTGAGTTAAGATAAAATGTCTTAGCACTTTAAGTAGTTAAAACTATTCAGGAACAAAAGCTCCAAAGAACACAGAGTAATTTAAGAGAGACTACTCAATCATTGATGAAAAATTTAGAGTTTAGTAGACTTTGTCTTGGGCCAGCTCTAATGCATAACTACAGAATGACATTGCAGCATCCATTGTATGCCAAATGCCACAAAGGTATTTCCTCTTTGGAAAAAATCACTCTTTCAAGCCTTATGCCAAAAATTTAAGATGGTGGATGTTTTTAAATTGCAACATTGGACTAAGACTAAGAAACTAAGACAGTTGATTTTTATATTTGATTCATGGTAGGAAGTCAAGTATTTGTCACTGAAACTAAAGGTTGCAAAATAGTTTCAAGTGATGTAAAAATATTAAAATTTTCAGAAAAAAAAATTGAAATTTGCCCAACTGGTAAGTAGTGTATGGTGGAAAATGATGCAATCATTAAAATCATACCCACAAAGAACATATAATGACAAGAACATTTTTTATGATACAATGCTAAGTAAAAAATAAAAATATATAACTCTATCTTATAAAATTTCAATTTTGCTACAGCTGTGAAAATGTATTTTTTTACTACTAACTATCTTTCAAGTATTTGGGAGATTTACTGCCTTTTAAGTCCTAATGAGAAACAAGAGTACCCGCTAAAAGTTAGGAGCCAATTCTCTTTTCCCCAGATTCCTTTGCAGTTAAAGCATAGATCTCTTCATGTATTCTTGTCTTTTGACCACAACCCCCAAAATACTGATCCTAGTCTTCTTTGGGCCAGAATTGAATCATATACACATTTCCTAGTTGCAAGCCTGATTGGAAAACTCGTGTGTCTGGCATTGTCACTCTTTGCTGTGGAAGGTGGATCCTGCCAGCAATATATATATATAAATTGGCCGGTTCTATTGTCAAAGACATTGGCTCAAGAGCTACTGTCTGAAGACGTAGGAGTCATGGAGTATTCTACCTGGTGGCAAGAGAAAGAGTCCTCCGTTCTGGGTTTGGACTATTTTCCCTGTCTACTTAATAAACCTGACTCTTTTGTCCTCCTCAAAATTCTCCAAGATACCCAACATTTCCTCAACACCTTTTAAAAAGTTAAACCAGAATCAACTTCTATTGTTTGCAATTTAGAACTCTGACTTAGGCCAGACCTAGTGGCTCATGCCTGGCTTTCCTTCTGGAGGCAGAGGTGAGAGAATTGCCTGAGCCCAGGGACTCGAGAACAGCCTGGGAAAACATGGCAAGACTTCATCTCCCAATTAACAAAAAAAAAATCAGCCAGATGTGGTAGTGCCACCTGTAGATCCAGTTATGAGGGAGGCTGAGACAGAAGGATCACTTAGTCCGGCAGGCCAAGGCTGTGGCAGCCACGAACATGTCACTGCACTCCAACCTGGGCAACAGAGTAAGACTCCCAACTCAAAACAAAACAAAACAAAAAAAAAAACTCTGACTTAAGAGTGGTATTTGCCACAATGTTAAGTGTAATTTCTCTGAATGGTTTTTGAGTTGTTTTTACTTTCTTCTTTATGCTTAAGTTTCCTGCTCATATAAATATGTTCTTTTATAATCAGAGTAAGATTTTTTTTCATCAGAGCTTTATTTGATGCTTAATTAATTAACTTAATGGAATATAGTTTATGTTGTCAGTAGCATGGTAAAACTGGCTGGTACCAGATAACAAGAACCAACTGCACACATCTCTTTCCAACTCCTTGTTCTGTGATGTCACATTAGCAGTTTGAAATTACCCATGGGAGGGGTACCTAAACGTAAAGTTAGCATGCCTCTTTTTCCCTAGAGAACTGTTTTTTATTTTTGCTTTTTGTTAGGGCTTGGGAATACCTCGTCTACAATATTTTTGATCTTCTCTTCCAGGTAACATATGAATCACAGATACTCTAAGCATCTAATTGTCACATATCCAACACAGAAAGGATCTCTTCATGTATTCTTATCTTTTGACCACAACCCCCAAAATACTGATCCTAGTCTTCTTTGGGCCAGAATTGAATCATATACACATTTCCTAGTTGCAAGCCTGATTGGAAAAATCGTGTGTCTGGCATTGTCACTCTTTGTTGTGGAAGGTGGATCCTGCCAGCAATATGAAAGAGAAAGACAAACTGCCATTGGAAAGGTGACCAAAGTGTCTGCCAAACCAAATGGCATTTTTCATTTACTACTTCATAGAATACCAGTCCCGTCACACATTATATCCATGGAAGGCACCATGGAAGACACCAATCACTTCACTCCTCCCCATGGAGCCTGAAAGAAATTACTCATAATTAATTTAAGCATAATGATTCTGAACATAAATTGAGTAGAAAAAAACAAAAGCAGAATTATTATAGTCAATTACAGAATTGTATAATGTTTCTTTCTACTCTATCAACTTTTTTTTTAGTATATAATGCATATCACTAGTCTATATATTGGAGAATAGGAAGATCATTTGCATGATTTATCATGGTTTAATTCAATACATACGAGAAAGGCTTATTAATTATTTTAAATTTGTTAGCAACATACAAAATAATTATAAGTTAGGATACTTATAGAATAGAAAGCAACTGGGGTTCTTAATTTTTATGGCCAAACAATGATATGACAATTTACCTTTAAATTTGCACAACAAATAACCTGACGCCAAAATAAAAGTGAAGCTATAAACTACAGAAGGCACAATCTAAGTTTTAAAAAATACTTCACTGAGACTATAAGATTATTCTGAAGAATTTGAGATAACAATAAGGTATGCCGTGGCATGCCAAATTGAGTCCCACTATAAACCATTCTTAGTATTAGTGCCAGAGAGTTTTGTGAATCATATCACTTCTTGAAGGAAAATACACTGGATAGAACAAAGACAGAACAAAAATGAAAGAACAAAAGAGTAATGACCTTGAAAACACGGCAATGTAAACCAGGCATCAACAGGCACAGACAAAAAAAAATCCTACTCTCTCTACTTAAAGGGTCAGGATATAGCCTAGAAAGACAGGACATTTTTATGCAGTGACAACTTTAGTCTAGTCAAACCTTACAGAGGGAAAAAAAAAACTGTGGCTCTACCTTCACTCAAGCCAGCAGAGGCTGAGTGGGGAGCATAAGTTTCTATCTTCTCCAGACTGTAATAAGGAACACTAAAACCCACAACAGGGTAGTAACTGAGAATGCTAAGTAGAGAACTTGGACTTCCATCCCCATCTAACAAGACACCCTGCCTCCAGTTCCTGGTGTGGTGTCCAAGGAGCACTAATAAAGAGTCAAACCTTGCACTACTGTCCAATGGGGTGAGATCAACTCACTGTGATGTCACTGAAGGCCGTATGGGGAGAAGCAGTAACAAGGCATTCCTACCCCCTTTCAGCAGGAGAGGTGTCCACAGAGACATAGTAGGGAACCATAATCCCCACCCCATTCAACAGGAAGAAGAACCCCTCACGTCAGGTGACACAGAGGCCAAGAAGAGAATGTGTACTTCTAGATCCTACTTGGAAGTCAAAAGCAAGTGTCACCCCACTTCTGTTAGAGGATCCAGGTAAACAGCAGAATGGTGAAGACAGTGGAGTTGAAGACAGAACAGAAATTACTCAATTCAAGTGACAAAGTATACCAGGAAAAAAGAAAAAGCAGTTGTAGAGACCTTTCTGTGGAACTATAACAACATTCATGTTATATTGGCATCTCAGAGAGGAAGTGAGAGGAGTTGAAAAAGTTCTCAAAGAATAACTTCCCAAATTCGGCAAAAGATACAAACCTATGGTTACAAGAAGGTGAGTGAACCCAAATCAAAATAAAACCAAAGAAATCCATGTTAAGCCATATCATATTCATACATGCAAAAAATAAAGACAAAGAAAAAAAATCTTGAAAGCAAAATGAGAGAAACAGCAAGTTACCTATCAAGGAAAAACAATTTAAATTACAGGCAATTTCTCATTTGGAAAGCATGGAGCCCAAATGAAGTGACAAAATATTTTTTCAAGTGCTGGATGAAAACAACTGTCAAACCAGAATCTGATATCCAGTGAATACAGCATATCTTTTAGGAATTATGAAGAAATCAAGACATTCTCAGATGATGGAAAACAGAAAACTCATCATGAGAAGACCTTAGTTAAAGAATGACTAAAATACATTCTATCATAAAGATACTTGCACATGCATGTTTGTTGCAGCTCTATTCACCATAGCAAAAACATGGAACCAACCATACTGCCCATCGAAACTGAACTGGATAAAGAAAAAGTGGTACATATACACAATGGAATATTATGCAGCCATAAAGAAGGACAAACATATGAACTTTGCAGCAACTTGGATGGATTTAGAGTCAATCATACTCAGTGATCTATCAGAAACAAAGAACAGAGTCCCATATGTTCTCACTCATGAGCGGACCTTGAACAATGATCATAATACTATAAGAAAGGGATTGGCAGTAGCGGGAAACTGTCAGGGGAGGGAGGAAGGGGCACACCTCATCAACAAGGGTACCTGCATAATGATCATTTGTATACCTAACCTGAATTGTACCCCACATCTTTAAAATAAAAAAAAATTAAAGAACAAAATATAAAAAAAGAATGACTAAAATAAGTTACCTAAACAGAGAGGAAATAATAACAAAAGATATTTTAGAATATCAGCAAGGAATAAAAAATCAAAAGAGTAAAAAATTGAATAAATTCTGTTACCTCTTCTCTTGACTTTACTAAATTATTTTGACATTTGTGGTTTAAATGTATATAGAGAAAATATTTATACAAATACATTCTAAATGAGGAAAAGTAAAGAGACATAAAGGGAGATAACCTGTCTACAATTCACTATAACTTGTGAAATGATGATACAGTAGATTTTAAATGTTGAGTATATATAGTGTAATATCTAAAAAGAACTATTAATAGAAAAGCTATAAATAGAGATGCACTGAAATGCACTATAGACACCTAAAAATGGAACTCTAAAAATGTTTAATAACCCACATGAAGTCAGAAAAAAGAAACTGGTGAAATAAAAAATAGAACAAATATAAAACAAAAATCCAAATAAAAGACTTAAACTTAACATATAAACAATTACATTAAGCATTAAAGGTCTTTGAAAGCCGGGCTCGGTGGTCAGCCTGTAATCCCGCGCTTGGGGGGCTGAGGTGAGTGGATTGCCTGAGCCCACGGATTCGAGACTCACCTGGGCAACTTGGTGAGACCTCATCTCTACAATAAATCAAAAAATTAGCCGGGTGTGGTAGCACACGCCTGTAATTCCAGCTACTTGGAAGGCTGAGGCGGAACGATCGCCGGAGCCCAGCAGGTCGAGGCTGCGGTGACCAGGAGCGGCCAGTGCACTCCAGCCTGGGTGACAGAGTGAGACTCCAACTCAAAAAAAAAAAAAAAGAAAAAAAAGGTCTTTGAACATCAATTAAAAGATAGATATTGGCAGAGTGAATTGAAAAACATCATCACCTACATATCATTTATAAGAAACTCACTTTAAAATAACAGTATTGGCAAATGAAGTAAAAAGATGGAAAAGGATATATCCTGCAAACGTGATTCAAGTGAAAGCAAGAACAGTTATGCAATATAGTATATGCTATACTATGTATCAGATAAAGTAGATTCTAGAACAATGAAAATTACCAGAGACAGTTTTGCTAAAAGAGTCAGTCTGCCAAGAAGACTAGCAATCTCATAAATATAGGCTCCGAACAGCAGAGCTGCAAAATATGTAAAAAACAAAAAAAAAACAAAAAAAAACCTGAAAGAACTAAAAGAGAAATACACAAATCTGTAAGTATAGAAACTTCAACATCCTCTCAAAAATTAATGGAATGAGGCAGAAAGTCATCAAGAATGTAGAAGAATAAATGACACCGTCAACCAAACGAATCTAATTGCATTCATAGGAATTTCACACAGCAATAACTTTCTTTTAAGATGTCTGCAGAACATATACTAAGGTAGACAAAACCTTTGGCCTAAACATACTTAAAATAATAGAAATTATATAGCTTGTATACTCCAGTCACAAGTAATCAAACTAGAAATCAGTAGCAGAAGGATCCTTAAAACCTTGAAAACTAAATAATACACTCTTTATCACCCTTGTGTCAAAAGAGAAAGTTTCAAAGGAAATTTTAAAATTGCATTGGATTAAGTGAAAATGAAAATGAAACATATTAAATGTTGAGAGACACTACTAAAGAACTGAGAAGCAAATATATAACACTAAATGCTTATATCAGAAAATAGGAAACATCTCAAATCAATAATCTAAGTTTCCACCTGAAAACCTAGAAGGGATAAAAAAAAGACAAAAAGAGTAGAAGAAATAAAATTATAAAGGGCAGAAAACACTGAAATTCAAAACAGATTAAAATAAAGAAAATCAATAAAACTGCTGGTTCTACGAAAATAGTAATAAAATTGACCTTTAGCAACACTGACAAAGAGAAGACATAAATTACCAATACCAAGAATAAAATAGGCATATTATTACAGACCCTGGAAATATCAAAGGGTAATAAGGAAATAATATACACAACTCTACAGACATAAATTAGACAACTTAGAGAGCAGTGAAATGATCACAACTCACTGCAGCCTTGCAGCCTTGAACTTCCTGGTTCAAGCAATTCTGTTTGTGTCAACCAAGTATCTGGCATTACAGATGTACACTATCACGCTTAGCTAATTTTCTAATGTTTTGCAAAGATGAAGTCTCCCTATGCTGCATACGCTGGTCTCAAACTTCTCGACTTATGAATCCTCCTGCCATGGCCTCGCAAAGTGCTGAAATCACAGGCACAAGTCACTGCTCCCAGCCTAACTTTTGAATTTTTAAAAAAGCCCCTAGAATTTTTAAAAAGCCAAAGTAAACTGATTAGGCTTATTTAGTATGTTGGATTATATGAGAAGCATTGTCAGTAATGCTTAACCTTCTTTAATTTATACTTAGGGGTATGCTATTGATATGTGTCTCCAAATTGTATGAGATAACTAATCATTAACTATGTTATCAGCCATAACTTTTTGTTGTAAAGTTAAAATGTTATATGGCATAGAGATAACCAAATTTTTTCGTCAATGTGGGTTATAAGATCAGATATTTAAACACGTTTAATTCTTGTTGTCCACTGTTAAGTACTTTATTCTGATGTCTTTATAAGAGTGTTTTACAATCAGCTGCATTCCAAAATGTGTTACTTCTTCAAGAATGTTCATAGAAAGGACCCTGACACCCACTCTTGAATATAGGTTTCTGATAACTTTAGGACTGGGTAAGAATTCTCAGAACTCTAATAAAGAGACTGACTGGTTTATAAAACTGCTAACCCAACATCAAGCAGAACAGAATTAATTAAATATTAAGGAACTACTTCAGCAGATTTTTATGCTAAATCCGCCAGTAATTCAGTTGTTAATATGTACATTTTTAATAAATTCCATGACCCAAGGCAACATATCTATGATAACCAATTTAATAAACAGTGCTAAGCACCCACATTAAAGAAACAAAATTGGTATTTAAAAGGATGCGAATTCAATGTTAAGCATGGACTCATGGAAAGTCTGGATGGCTACGTGGTCTTTCTTGAGTCCTTAGAGCTTCCATTATTAAAAACTTTGTACTTAAAAAAAAGAAAGAAAGAAATGGATCGATTTTTTGAAAAACCCAAGCTGCTGCACTTATCCAATATAAAATAGGTAATCTGCATTGACTCAAAACAGTTAAGGAAATTGAATTCATAATTTTAAAGCTCTCAAAAAAGAAATATCCAGGGATAGATGATTTCACTGAAGAATTCTACCAAGTTTAGAGAATTAACACCAACTCTACATGATCTCTTCCAGAAAACAGAATAAAAGGAACTCTTTCCGATATATTTTATGATGCTTGTATTTCCCTGACACCAAAGTCAGACAAAGTACAAAGAAAAGAAAACTATAGACAAGTATCACTCATTAATATAGGTGCAAAAATCCTTAGCAAAATATTAAAAAATAGAATTTAGCAATATTTTCAAAAATTACATCCCATGATCAAGTGGGATTTACTTGAGCTGATTCAATATTCAAAACTCAATGTGTGTTATCTACCATATTAACAGACTAAAGAAGGAAAAATAACAATTATATTAACTGATATAGAAAAGTATTTCACAAAATTCATGGTGAAAACGCTCAAGTTGCTCAGCTTGGTAAGTAATACCAACAAAAATGTACAGCTAACATTATATTTAACTATAAAAGACTAAATGCCTTTCCCCTTAGACTGAGAAAAAGGTAAGGAGGCCTGCTTCCACAATTTCTTCTTCACCATAGCACTGAAAGTTATAGCCAATGTAGTAAAGAAACAAAAAATGTGAAAGGCACAAAGGTCAGTAAAAAATAAGAAGAAAAAAAACTTTTATTTGCAGATTGCATGATTGTCTGTGTAGAAAATCCCAAGAAATCTACCAAAGAACACCTAGCACTAATTAGTGAATTTAGAAGTTTGCAGAATACAAGTTAAGCATTAAAAATATATTACGCATTTCTATATACTAGCATTGAGTACATGGACACTGAAACATAGAACACAATTTAAAACTGCTCATAAAATGATATACTTTAGGTTTAAATCTAACAAGACATTTATAAAACATGTGCATGTTGTAAAAAAAATGCTGATAAATCAAAGACCTACATAAAAGACATACTGTGTCTAATGGGTTGGAAGATATAGCAGTTATCTTCAAATTAATGAAAAGGTTCAAAACAACCCCTATAAAAATAACAGCAAGATTTTTTTTTACAGATGTAGACAATTCCAAAATGTGTACGGAAAAGAAAGGAACTAAAATAAACAGATAAATAAAACTAAAATAGCTAAAAACGAGGAACAGACACATAAATCAATGAACTCGAATAGAGAACACAGAAATAGACCTACATAAATATGCTTTCCTGGAGAAAGACTAGCCTTTTTGACAAACAGTGCTGGAGCAATTGGATATGCATAGGTGAAAAAACACCTTAGCCTAAATCTCACAATTAAGACAAAAATTAACTCAAAATGGATCACTGTCTTAAATGTAAAACTTTAAAACTTTTATTAAAAAATAGAAGAAATCTTTGAGGTCTAATCTTAAAGAGTTTTTAGATTTGATACCAAAAACATTACCCATAGAGAAGAAATTTGGTAGACTGAACTTCATCAAAATTAAGTGTTTTTACTCTGTAAAATGACCTAGTTAAAAAAAAATAGAAATGTTTCATTTTCTATAGAACTATAGATAGGAAGAAAATATTTGCAAGCTATCTCCAATAAACAAATGATATTTAGAATATAAAGTGAACTCTCAAAACATAGTCTAAAAAAATAGCAATCAAATTAGAAATGTGCAGATGACCTAAGCAGAGATTTCACTAAAGATGATATACAGGTAGCAAATGACTAAAAAGATGCTCAATATCGTTAGTCATTAGGAAATGCAAATTAAAATCACAATATCACTACCTATCAAAATTGCTCAAATAAAAAACAATGACAATACCCGGTGTGGTCAAAGATGTGGAGAAATTAGATCACTCATGCATTGCTAGTGATAATGCAAAATAGAACACCCAATATGGAAAAGAGTTTAGCATTCAATTTTTAAAAATATGTAACTACTCTGTGGTTCTATAATCTACCTCAGAGAAATGAAAACTGATGTCCACACAAAAACTTGTGCACAACTGTTTACAATGACACTGTTAATAATTGAGAAATATTGGGAAAAGCTTAGACATCCATAAAGGATGACTGGTTAAACAAACTGGTACATGCAAACCACAGAATACTACTTAGCAATAAAAAAAGGAACAACCTATTGATGCGTGCAGCCACCTGTGTGAATCTTTAGAGAATAATGCTGAGAAAGTCAATCCAAATAGGATACATACTGTATAATTCCACTTATATGACATCTTGAAATGTCAAAATTACAGAAATGAAGAGCAGGTTTGTTGTTACCAGGGGCCATGGATGAAGAGAAGGGAAGTGGGTTTCAATGTAAAAGGGAAACAGGAAGAAGCCTTGTGGTGATGAAAATGTTCTGTATCTTGAGTGTATCAATGTCCATACCTCCATACCTTGGTTGCAATATTATACTGTAAATTTGCAAGATGCTACTATTGGTGAAAGCTAAGTAAAGGGTATATGGGTCACCTGTATTATTTTTTACTACTCCATGTGAATCTATAATTATATATATATATATTTTTAAGTTTGGTTAAAAAAGAATAAGAGGCCAGGCTCAGTGGCTCAGCCTGTAATCCCAGCACTTTGGGAGGCTGAGGTGAGCAGATTGCCTGAGTCCGTGGTTTCAAGACCAGCCCAGGCAACTTGACGAGACCTCATCTCTACAATAAATACAACATTAGCTGGGTGTGGTAAAGCATGTCTTCAGTTCTGTCTACTAGGGAGGCTGAGGAGGAAGGATCGCCGGAAACCAGCAGGTCTACACTGGGGTGCCTGTGAGTGTGCCATGGCACTCTAGCCTGGGCAATGGAGTGAGATGCCAACTCAAAAAAAAAAGGAATATTATGAACAACTTTATTCCAGTACATTTGACAATTAAATAAAATGCACAAACTTCCAGGGAGACTCATCACCATCAAATTCACTCAAAAAGAAAAACATGAGGTCTGATAATTAAATTCGTGAATTCATCCTAGAAAAAGTGCCACATACTGAATCTCACTATGACCACCTTCAAAGTACTCCTTTTGGGAAGCTATGAACCAATGCCAGCATCTAGTCCACTTGTCAAAATAATTTTGAAACTCTTTCTGGAATGGCCATGAGAGGTGTCATCATATTACCCTTGATGTCCTGAATGTAATCAAAATGTCTTTGCTTCAATATTTTCTTTATCTTCTGGTAAAGAAAAAAGTAACCGGGAGCCAGATCAGTGAGTAGGGAGGATGTTCCAAAACAGTTATTTGTTTACTAGCTAAAAACTCCCTCACAGACAGTGTTGTGTGAGCTGGTGCATTGTCATGGTGCAAGAGCTCCTTGGGAACCATTTTTGCATACATCTTTCTCATGCCAAGATTTTCAGTTACGATTTTCCTAACTGCTTCTCTATCAATGTTTATTTGGAGCCAGACTCAGTGGCTCAGTCTGTAATCCCGCACTTTGGGAGGGTGAGGTGATTGGATTGCCTGAGCCTGTGGGTTTGAGACCTGCCTGGGCAAATTGGCGAGACCTCATCTCTACAATAAATCAAAAAATTAGCCGGGCGTGGTAGCATGCGTCTGTAGTTCCAGCTACTTGGAAGGCTGAGGCGGAAGGATTGCAAGGCTGCAGTGGCTGGGAGCGGCCACTGCACTCCAGTCTGGGTGACAGAGTGAGACTCCAACTCAAAAATAAAATGTTTATTTGGTCTGCAATGCTTCTCATATTCAGCAGAAAATTTTGATGCACAATTTGACAAATGTTTGCAATATTTTCATCAGTTCTGCTCATTACTGGCCATCATGACCTCTCTTCATCAGTGATGCCTTCTCTCCCCTCAGAAAAACTTTTAATCCATTTGTACACTGCTGTTCTCTTCATGGCATTATCCCCATAAACTTAGACTAACTGTCTCTGATTTCACTTCCACTCCTGCCAATTTTAACAAGAAATGTAATGTTTCTTCATTGCTGCAATTCAAACTCTGACATTCTTGGTATGGTACACACAAAAAAATGTAACAATAATGAACTCCACTCAGCAGGACACCACTACATGTTGACACAAACACAGCTGTAAGACACTGATATACCAAGGTTATGAAACTTCACCAAGTTGTTTGTGCTGCCAACATAAACACACAGTGGCGAGTTCATGAACTTAATTTTCACACCACGTATAACCTCAATAACTCTGTAATTATTGAAGAAATCAGTTCTGTAGTTAACACTTTTTTTTAACAAAGAAATCTCCAGACCTAGATTGCTTCATGAGAGGCTTCTGTTAATCTTCAAGGAAAAGATAATACCAACACGGTCTCTGAGAAAACTGAAGAGGAAAAAAATACTTTCTAATTCATCCTGTAAAGCCAGCCTTATACTGATAGCAAAACCAGAGAGAGCCATTATAAGGGGGAAAAAACACAGAAAAACATTTCTCATAAATGCAAAATTCTTAACAAAATTTTGAGCTAATCCAACCTAGCAATATATATACATAATACAACATGACCAGTTGAAGTTTATTCTGGAAATGTGAAATTTGTTGAACATTTAAGAATTAATCGTGAAAAGAAGAACCATAAGATCATCTCATTAGATGCAGATAAAGTACTTGGCAAAATCCAACATTTATCTGTGAGAAAAATAAAACAAAAGGAAATGCTCAACAAACTAGGAATGGAAGGGAAACGCCTCAACATAATACAGGGATCAGAGAACTTTAAAACTGACATCATATTTAATGGTGAACCCGAATGAGGTCCCTAAAGATTAAAAAAAAGACAAAGATGTTTGCTCTTTTCTATCCCACTTTTTCTGTTCCACCTTTTTTATTCAACATTGCACTGGAGCAATAAAAATTCAAAAAAGAAGCAAAAGTAATCCAGATTATAAAAGAATAAAGCTGTGTTTATCCACATAGAAAATTTGAAAACATAAATATAGTTAGTAGACATAATAAGTTAATTAGCAAGTTTGCAGCATACAAAAAGCAAGTATATTTCTACATACCAGTAAATGAATGATTGAAACTTAAAATTTTTTAAATAATATTTATAATAGTATCAAGTATTATAAAACATTGTTTTAATATCAAAATTAAAATCTTCTTCCCTTTGAAACACATATTCTTAAAAATGAAAAGAGAACCATGAACTGATAGAAAGTATTTGCAAAACATGCACAGACAGTATAAACACAATTCTTGCCACATAATTACAAGACAGTTCAATTACAAAATGGTCAAAAGATTTCAGCAGACACTTCACAAAAGAATATACACAAGTGTAAAATAAGAATATGAAAAGGTGACCCATATTAGTAGCCATCAGGGAAATGCAAATTAAAACCACAGTGATGTGTCACTACACATCCACTGACATCCCTAAAATTTGGGGAAAAAAATTGTACATCTCAGGTGTTGGTGAGGATGTAGGACCATTGGAACTCTTTTGCATTGTTAGTAAGAATGGAAAATGGTACTGACACTCTAGGATAATTGTATGGCAATACTTTAAGAAGTTTTATATACATTTATCATAGGACTCAGCAATCACACTCTTGGACACTTATCCAAGACAAATGAAAACATATGTCAACACAAAAATGTACACAAGTGTTCATTGCAACATTATTCATCATAGCCAAAAACTGGAAACAATCAAAATGCCTATCAACAAGCAAATGAATAAACAATTTGAGATATATCCATATAACAGAACATTACTCAGCAATAAAAGAAACAATATATTAATGTTCACAACATGGATGAATCACAAAGCCATTATGCTAAATTAAACAAGTCAGACTCCAAAGATGACATACTGTATACTTCCATTTATAGGAAACTTTAAAAGGGAAAAAAATAGAAGTAACAGAAAGCAGATCAGCGGTTGGCTATAGCCAAGGGTCAGGAGAGAGAATCAACTACAAAGTTACCTGAGAAGACTTTTCAGAGTGATTTTGGTGGTGGTTATGAAACTCTAAATCTTTAATAAAATTCAACCAGTGTGTCCTTAAAATATGTAAACTTGAGCATATGTAAAAACTATGCCTAATTAAGCTGAAATAGATGAGATAATGATGATGAGGATGATGATAGATGGGTAGATAGATGATAGATAATAGATGATAGATTAGATAGATGACAGATAGGTAGATAGATAGATAGATAGATAGATAGATAGATAGATAGATAAGACAGATGGCAGATAGAGGAAACCAGTAGCAATGCCCATCAAACGGTCTTCAGGCTGCTATAATTTACCAGTTGTAGAGACTTATTCAAATTGGCAGATTTTTGCCCACCCTTCCCTGGCAATTCACCACTATGTCACCTACTTTGTATGACTACCTATTAGGTTTGTACCTATTCTCAATCTGGCAAAACGCAACTTTTCAAGGGTATCTTATTGAAGTCAATTAGAATCAGAGGAATGTCTGCAAAAGTACTTTCAACTGAAAGTTTTAAACTAAGTTCTTGGGTAAGCAGTTTTGTAATTTTTCAGTTCACTGTGAGTCCTATTGAAGCATAATGATCATTTTATTATTCAAGTGCCTTGATTGACACAACACAAATATAATAATACTTTCCATAGATGGGCCCCAAATGTTCATCTAGCTTCTTTCTTTGTCTTTTCTTGTTTTGTTTTTTTTTAAGTCTTTGATGAAGTTTGGAACTTCTGACTTACAATTCCTTTGCAAAGGCTGACTTTCTTTTTATTCTCTCCATTATGTAGATTGCCCTTTACCATATTTCAGATGAATTTTCTAATATTTTAACAGTCATTCTTACAGAATATTACTTTTAACTTATCTGAGAATTTTCCGAGAGAAGTAAAGACTATTAAAATTTGCTCTACTCTCTAAATGACTAGTTTAGGGTCAATATAATTATATAATAAACAAATAGTAAATTGCAATTATTAGCAACAATTTCAAAATTGCAAATATAGGCAGAAGTAAAAAGCAAAACTACTAGCAGTATATATGGTATAAAAGAATTGGCTGGGCTTGGTGGCTCAGCCTGAAATCCCAGCACTTTGGGAGTCCAGGGCAAGTGGATTGCCTGAGCCCACAGGTTTGAGACCCACCTGGGCAACTTGGCAAGACCTCATCTCTACAATAAATCAAAAAAATTAGGAAAAATTGGAAGGCTGAGACAGAAGAATCACAGGAGCCAAGTAGGTCGAGACTGTGGTGGCCAGGACGGTGCCACTGCACTCCAGTCTGGGCGACAGAGTGAGACTCCAACTCAAAAAAAAAAAAATTAATACATGATCCAATAATAGTAATTATGAGTCATACAATCATAATGGAAAGAGTTAACAAGAGAAATAAAATTTCACTTTCGATTCTCATGAAGCTTGTAATCTCAATGATGATACAAAGCATAACCATATAAAACTAAAGTCAGCATTGAATATAATGTTTCATTTTATATTATGTAATTTGAATTTATATAATATCAATTAATTTGGAGAAAAATGTGTTCTTTCCCAGAACTTATTTGAAACAAGGTTTTTTTTTCACCTAGAAAAGATATGCATAGGGCATTTGCATAGAAAAAGATATGTATAGTGCATTTTTCTAAAAGAATTATTCTCTTGTGATATAAAGAAAAACATTATGCCAAAGGTAATATAAGATGAATAACAGTGAAATTTCTTTTTAAAGTAATTCCTTTCACATTGAAATAAAAGAAGATGGACTGGGCATGGTGGCTTATGGTTGTAATCCCAGCACTTTGGGAGCCTGAGGCAGGAAGATCGCCTGAGCACAGAAGTTTGAGACCAGCCTGGGCAGCGTAGCAAGATTCCGTCTTTAAAAAAAAACCCAAAACAAAAACATTAGCCAGGCATGGTGGCATGTACCTGTAGTCCTAGCTACTTGGGAGGATGAGGCAGAAGGATTGCTTGAGTCCAGTAGTTCCAGGTTATAGTTAATTTTCATGATACTCCACTCCAGCCTGAACAACAGAGTGAGGGCCTGTCTCTAAAAAAAAAGGAAAGAAGGAAGGAACGGAAGGGAAAGGTGTGGCTCTCACTTCTGGGCTGGGAAGTCTGTGGTTTGGTGAATCTGCGTGACCAAGAATCTTATCTGTACAGGGTACTAATGAGTCAGAGCTGAGTATTCCAGGATTTCTCTAGGATGGCAAGGGCTTCTGAAGTGTTGTCATTTCTGTCTTGCCGCCGGTCTAACAGGGCTGGAAAAGTCCCAGCCTTGCGACCCAGATTCCTTTCTTAACTGTTTTCCTGCCAGAACACTGTGGGTTGTTACCTGCCTTGAGTTGGAAGTGGTTTGCATTTATATCTGTAAATTCATTCATTGCTCTTTTATGCAATTCTTTTTCTTTTTTGCCAAATAGTTTTTTTTATTTTATTGGAAAAGTTTACATAAGGTTTCAGATCGTTTGCCATGATAAGCAGGAAGGTACTAGAGTGTACAAGTTATCTATGAAGCTGCAGTAACCCACACAGCAGCTAACATGCCAGCAGGAACAGAGGAGTCATGTCACTGCTTTGCTTTCCACCCAGCATTGCTGGCGGGGCAGCTCACATGTGTGCAGCTGTGGTCCGGAGGGTGTCTATGCTGAATACAGAAGTTGCCGTGACACTGGGCACAAGTAACATCTTCTTGCATCCCTCTTTCGAGCACCAGTATGTAAAGATCTTCTCTTTATTCTTCCCAGGATGATATTTTCAGTCTCTATCCATGTGGTCTGGTATCTGTCCCTTTTTTATGGGGGGGGGGATAGTCCACAAAGTGGACTTACTGGGATCAGAACGTCCTTCTTGGATGTAAATGGACATTTATGTGCAGCATATGTGAAATGATCTTTACAAAAATCTTGTGTACACGTGTCACATTTCACTAGGAGGAAACCTAGGAGCTTGCAAGTTTTTTTTTTCTGAACAATGCTTTCTCAAATCAGAAAACTCCATGGTGAGAACCGTGTGAAAACACAGATGACAGGGTTAAATATCACCTGACTCTCGTCTGGAACCTGAGCAGCTGCCCGGAAATGAGGGCGTCCGTCTCCCAGGGAGCAAGGTAGAAAGAATAAGGACACTGCAACCCACCACCCTTGCCCACAGGAGGTCGCACCCTTTACGCAACTCTTAATTATTTAAGAGATGACAACAGATTTTGGTTTTCTACTGTTATGTGAGATCATCAGGCCTCAGCAACACGTCATTGTGTAAGGAAAAATAACGTGTTGCAGTAAGCAGAAGAAATAAATAAATGAATAAGTGAATAAAGGTTCTCTGCAAAAAATTGCTTAGGTTTTGTTTTGTTTTTAGCTTTCCTGCATTCTTTGTTTTTCAACATTTGGACAGCATATCGAAGCAAATTATTTTGAGCTCCATCTTCATTTGCTAAAAGAAAACAAATGAAATAAATAAACAGCTTCGTTGCCAAATAGATTTCATGGGTAGGTATGTGGATGCAAACAAATCAGTGTTGAGAATATGTGGATAGCAGATGCAGTGAATAATGACTACACAGGAGATAGCATAATAAACACAAATCAGAGAAATGCATATGTTTACTTCACTTCAACTACTTAGAACCCCAGTAGATAACATATATAAGATGCAACACACTGTTTCCAGACAACAGCAAATAAAAAATTCATAGTTTAGAAGGAAAAAATCAAGTTCACAGCTTGGAAGTCATGCACATCGTTGGTGTTATCATAATCGTGGAAGATCAAGAATTAGTCTATACTGGAATAAACCTGTCAGTTGACTTCTCTGTGTTCAATCATCCCTAAAAATGTCCAGTATTAGGCCAGGCTCAGTGGTTCAGCCTGTAATGCCAGTACTTTGGGAGGCTGAGGTGAGAAGATTGCCTGAGCCCGTGGGTTCAAGACCCACCCGGGTAATTTGGTGAAACCTCTTCTCTACAATAAATCAAAAATTAGCTGGTTCTGGTGGCGCATGCCTGTAGTTCCAGCTCCTTGGAAGGCTGAGGGGGAAGGATCGCCAGAGCCCAGCACGTCGACGGTGTTTGGTGGCCATGAGTGTGCCACTGCACTCCAGCCTGGGCAATGGAGTGAGACTCCAAGTCAAAAAATAAAAAAAAATGTCCAGTATTGTTGGTGTTTTAAAAAACTCTTTAAAGAAGACAACCACACCAATATGGCAGAAGAGGAACATCTATCCACAGAGTATTTCCCTCAGACAGAACATCAGAAACCAGTTGAGAAACTTACCCACCAGGCAACTGAGTAAATGTCTACATTAAATGGGTAGGAAAAGCAGAAGCACACTCAGGCACTGACCCACCAAAAAAACTAGGAAAGGAATCTCCAACACCCAGTTTCTCCCTGGAAAGAGTAGAATCTGGACCTCACTAATAGGGCCCAGTCCTACGTTTCCCAACCCTCTGACTCTCCATTCACCAACTACAGGCGAGGAGGGGATTGCACATGTGCATGTCTCTAGACTGTGGGAAAGACAAAAGGAGCTTTATACAAGGTGCAAGCATCTCCAGGTATTTCATACCCCCAACCCCCACGTGCAGTACCAAGAAGTGGCTTAAAAAAGAACAGCCCCCTGTTTCCCTCTGGAAGGGGTTTATGAAACACCCCTCCGGTGAGTGCCTGGCAGTCTAACTTCTAACTAACTTATACAGGAGAGTTAAAGGGACCGTCAATTATTAACCTGCCGCCAGTCCTGAAGGGATTTGCACTCACATCAAGAGTTCCAGCTTTTACCACATTCACCTAAGGGAGTGCATCTTGATCGCCCAGCCCTCAGACCACAAGAGATTGGCATATATGTCTCTCTAGACCACAGAGAAAAAACAGCTTTTCTGAATGGGTGTACCTCCAGGAAGTGTTTCTCCCTGGAATAGAGCAGAGAAGGGCTTTAAAAATGCAACTCTGTTTTTCTCTAGAAGAGATTTAGAATACACATGAAGAGCCCTGATCTTCATTTTTCTATTTTTTAAAATGTTTTACTTTAAAGATGTAGGGTACAATTCAGGGTTAAGTATATAAATGTTCACTAAGCAGGTACTCTGTTGCTGAGGTGTGCACCCCTCCACCCCGGCAGTCTCCCTCAACTGCCAGTTCCACCCACCTCCCATAGCAGTTTCCCCCCACTGCCAATCCCTTTCTTATAGTATTATGATAATTGTTCAAGGTCCACTTATGAGTGAGAACATATGGTACTCTGTTCTTTGTTTCTGTGATAGATCACTGAG